>VICI01000416.1:0-39440 GCA_019593645.1 Akabosia matsudoensis | reverse complement strand
GAAAAAAATCCATTTTAAAATTTTTGAAACTGGACGGACAGACAAGCCAATTATTTACGATAAGCTTAGATTGTTTTGTTACTGTTCTTAACAACAAAATTTCACAAAAAAAGGTCATATAGTTATTCGATGGAAGCTGTCAGTTTATGATTGCAACTGAATCGTCATTAAGTCCAATATATTCTGGAAGTCTGGTAATTTTCTTTTCTTCACCTGATTTGACTCTGGCTATTTCCGTTTGAATTTAAATCTTAACTTTTCTATACGGCAAGAAAATCGAAACTTGAAAAACAAACGGATTTTCGTTAGTTGTTAAACAACATTTTAGAGCTTTAATTTCGTAACACATGAAATTATGAAACATGAAAACATGTAATATTTCTGTGCATTTCGTACCAATTGAATACTAGAATCCCCATTATCTGAAAATTGTACATGCTCGCACAACTACATACTAGTTGATAGTAAATTCATTGTGATTTGACATGTTTTTGAGTCTAATGACTAGGTAAATCCAAGTGTGCACGCTTGCACAGTGAAAACAAAATAGAATTCTTTCGGTGTTACGGGCTATTTATTGTCATGAATGAGAATTCTAAAAATGCAGGTGTTAGTTAAGTATGTTTACAAGACAAAACTAGAAGAGCTTAAACTATCAATTACATTTCACGCGTTCATGCAACACCACATATAGTCTACTTTTTCGGTTACGAGCTTTTAAACAGGGTTTTGTCTGAAAGAAAATGGAAGCTTGTCAAATGATTATTCACAGCGAGGCAACATACAAGTCCAAAAAGCAAAACTAATATTTGTAGGAGTTGCCGTTGACAATGAATACAATGAGTTGCGCTCAGCGCGAAACGAGATAATGTAGCCACATAATCTGACAGCTACAAATATCAGGTTTTGTTTTTGATCAAGAGAACCCCACATATAGCCAATGAAAAGATGATTACATAAAATTAAAACAGAAACTAAGTCACCAGCACAATCAACGTCGAATCTTCGGCACCGAAAGACGTTTTACCAGATGTATGACACATGTAACAATACCTCCCAGTCGGAGATACGTATCAAAAACAGGCGGGTTGAAGCTACATTACATATTATACTGCCTACTGTGAAAATTTGTCTGTGTAAATGGAAAACCAGAGAGACCCACATCCATCGAACCATTTCACTCTTTACTATCGCTTACAGATGAAGTATTTAACCAGGCGCTGAGTGCATAGATGTTAGAAATAACACGCACTGTGAACCACTTTGAATCCTATGTGACTGATAATCATAAATCAAAATCAACAGAAGCTATTCCAAATTCAAAAGCAAACTTCAAATATATTATTATTATTATTAAACGGTTTTATTGCAGATCATTCGATACAGTATTCATCATACATACATGTAGATCCATATGTGGAGAGAGAGAAAAAAAAAAATAAAAAAGGAAGACAAAAAGTTAGAAATAAAAAAAAAAAAAAAAAAAAGGAAGACATAAAGTTAGAAATACAAAGGTTTAAAAACTCTCTTATATCCATCGTAACAGATGTAACAAACTCCATCGACATCTACAAATCTAAATATTTGGTATCCATCTTTTAGACATTTTCTGCATAAAATAAAAAGATTATCGCAATCTGTTAAGCTTATCAGTAGCCAACAAAACAGCGTTTCAAATTGTTACTACATATAATAGAACAGACCAAAAAGTGTTGGAATAATTTGGACAGAACTTTTTTCGACGTGACTAATTGCGCTTTTCAATTAACGAAACTTGATATAAATACTAGGTTCAACCGTGGTAGAGCTAGCGCCAGCATCGTTGTTTTAAATATACAGTAGAGGTAAACTGTGATTAATTAGTAAGCAAAAAAAATGGAAAATCATGTTTAAGGAACTCGTTTCTTCAATGCTTCCATTCTGAAATTACCTTTTGTGTTATGACTTCAAGGGGAAGAGTTTTAAATTTTGATACATGTAAACATTACAAGGAGAAATTATGTTTTTCCTTACATAATTGTAGCACTTATGTGCGTACAACATTTCCCTCTAATGAATTTAGGCAATTATAATAATATGGTTAAATGAATTCGTGATTTGCTTTATCGTATGTAAGTATTCTTAGTATTTGTTTATACGATAAAACCTTATTAGATAACTTTGAAAATAGTCCTTACAGTTCATCGCTAGGAGTGAGTGAGATTTCGAATATTTTAAAGAAACAAACATGTTGCAGTGTGTTCATCAAATTATTACATATGCCTTCGAATGACGCCTCAAAGGATTATTTGTACACATTTATACTTGTCAATTCACCATTATTACATTATACGGTACATACTTTGTCAAGTCCAATCAATTTTCTGCGAAACACCAACATAGCGGAAACTTCATATTTGTCAAGCCATTTTGTGCATTATACATTCAATATAATTAGGAAATTAGGACATTGGCATGGCATACTATATTCACCGTCAGGCAGGGAATCTGATGTGAAAAAACGTGTGCATTTTTGCATAATACCGAAAATGTGTAAAGGTTTCTTCCCAGCATCATATTTCGTGATTTTACAGTTTATTCTGGGCAGCAAGTCAGCTCTTCGTTCATTCCAATTTTAGGCTTTTCAAATTCTGATTCTTGTCGACCATTTACTTTTATTTCGCCAACAATAAAATTGGTTACCCCCAAGCACAAAGAAACTCTGACAAATGGGTTTTTATAGATATAGCCCCACAATTTTCAATTGTAAGCATGAAAAGTCAGCGAAGTTAATAAGCTTCATTATAATAGAGGATGGCCTTAATCTTGAAAATGTCGAACGAAATGTCGCCGATTCTTACACAGGAAAGATATTTGAAACAAGCTACTACATTATATGGCCAATACGTTTACCTGACATAAGATGAAATGACTTCATAGTGTAGTTATTTTTTTTATTCAAGCTTATCAAAAAAACACGCTGTAACCTCAATTAGTTATCATTAGTACCTAACCGATTACAAACTTTTTGACAATGAAATCGAACTATATTTCAACTCTAAATACCTAAGCTTATGTTATTTGTTTGACTCCTTTCAGCATTCGTGGTTGGCCGTTGCGAACTCCGTTGCAGCAGACAAAAATCAACTTCCGATGAATGATGATTCGAAACCAACCAAGTACCATTATTATCCTCACAATCAACATTTATATCTCCTTCCAGAGTGCGCCACTCAGCAGGTATGTACAAAGACATGTTCAACCAGCCATACATTTCATATTAGGTTTGCGCTATCTGCCAAAACTTCAGATGAATTCGATTCCTATACTTCTCCACTGCAATATTCAGTTTTGTAGTTTCCAGAAAGCTTTACTTTAGGATTTACTCTCCGATGAAACTACAAAGTTCACGCATTTAGACAGCCAGCGCCAGCTTAAAGGAAGAAAGAAGATACTGACTGAACTTAGCAAATATCGATAGATTCTATCGGGGGAAGAATTTTAAGACCTGCATAAATCCCTCTGAATTGCAATTAGTTAGTTTAAGTTTAAAACTCCTGACAAAACTTATGAAATGGAATGCAACAGGCGAATTATAAAAGCTATATAAAATTTCAGTCAGTGGCAACGCTTCGTTGATAGAGACTAACCAAATCTTTGAACTGCACTAATATTGACTAAGGTGATAATGATGGGACCATGTTTATAGAGTGCATAACTGTTTAATTTTATTGGTTACATGATATCTTAATATTATATTTTTCACAAAAGATTTCTACCTTGATTATTAAAAACTTTGAAAGCCAGACGAAGTGGACGTGAAATCTTTGCTCTAATACAAACATTACCTTTGAAATGTGTTAAAAATATAATATAGTTTAGCTTCCTTGCATCAATGAGTTAAAAGGCAACATAAAAAAGGGGAAGCGCGGCATTTTCGTGTTCAACTTTTTTTTATGTAATTTACTCTTCGGCTATAAAAATCTTTTCTGTGATGACTAAAATCTAAATTGAAGATGCATTTTTTGCTTATATTTTTACGGCGGTTAACCTATAATTACTTCACAGGCTATTACGCTTGCGTAAGATTTTACAAAAACAAAATGTACAAATTGACTCAAGGTAACAAGATCCTGATGTTATCGGTCGGCCGCATCCGCCTATAAGAAGTAGTGGTAACAATTCTTAAAAACACAAAGAGTACAATTTAGGTACAACTCCGTGGACAGATTAACTAATCAACACCATTATGTTTCTTGTGTAAAATTAAAAGGTTTTCGGCTAATTAGGAGCAGTTCTGAAAGAGTAACTCTGACACTTAAGTGGCTGCAAGTGAAACCCAACATCTACCATCCATACTAACAGCTGAAATATAAAAATTACTTTTAAAAATCTTATTGAAATTGTTACACCTTTTATAAAAGTCCAATTCAATGCATATCTCAACCATTAATTTTGTTCAAAATGACTTTAATCTATATTACAGGTTTGCAGTGCAGTTTACCTGAGGTTAAACTACAGTCAACCGCTCTGTGCATGTCCCAACTTCCAGCGACCTTGTTCTGTGAGCACAAGAACGGACGATGGTCACACTATCCCACTCGTTACTGGACCGAAAAATGTTTACCAACAGGTTCTCTTCTTTAGACTTACACATTTTACCGATATCAACAAATAATATTTTCCCCTAAGGCTTGCACACCCCATATAAGGTTGTGCAAGAAATTATAACACGCACACACGTGTGTTTTGTGCCAGTATCGTTCAAACAAAATTGATTTCTCCCACTACCTATTTGCACGACCGCATCTAGCAGGAATTAAACCTTGGTATAGTTCATCGTGTACGTGATTAGAAATTTCCTTATTCTAAAGAGGATCTGTCTGTATTGTTACTAGGAAAGCAAAAACAGACGCATTGCGCGCATGATGAGAAGTGCGAAAACACGTAGACTACAAAAGGAGCGCAGCACTAAAAATTTCATGCCTTCAAACCTAGCACCATCTTTACTCAAGCAGAGAGCCCTTCATTACTTTCATTAAAGGGTTTCATAGACGGCCATTATCATGATGACTCGTAAAAAATTTCGTCACTCAGATTCGGTTCATCATGACACTGAATATTTTGAAAACACGTCAATTATAAGTCAAAGTACACGCCTGCCTGCTCAAGTTTGTTTTGACAGTAAACATTCTTTTTTTACTTTCTTTCCTCCTTGGAAGAATAATTTTTATGAGAACAAATTGAAGCTTGTTATGTAGGGTGATGATGGGAAATATATGACAAAGCAGCTCAGCTTGATCTTGGTTTCAACACATTGCACCTGAGAGTAGTAACTGCTCTAAGATAAATACTAAAAAGCCTTTACCGGCTACCACGCACACTATGTATAGTTGACGAAAGGATTCCTGAAATTCCAAGAACACATAGATAGACTTCTTTCTTCAGAGTAACATCTAACTGAGCAGACGAAAAAAGCGTCCTGCTGACGCGGTAACCCATTGACAAGAACCTTCTTGATACCTATCTTTATCTCTCTTTACAGCTCACTTAGGCTAACCCAGATACTCAATTTGTTTCACTTGTGTACAAAACGCTGAGCTGAAAACTACAAAGGAGTAAAAACAAGAAGAGACCTTCATAGAAAAAGTATATCCAATTAGAGAGATATCCAAACGTTTTTATGAGCTTCTTGCATTTTTATAACTAGCAAAAGACAGTGCATGATTTTGACTGCTTCCCGAGTAAAAAGTATATACATTTATTATTCGCACAATTTACCACTGGTGGCAATGAACCATAAACAAACAATGAATCGAAAGACAATGCCAGTATATGTGTAGCAGATCATTGTGAGAGCTTCTTTTTTAATCAACGACAACAAGTCAGAAGTAACGTGTAATATACATCATTTAACTGAAACGGAACGCGTTTTAAGTCATAAAACAGCAGTGTGTGCGCAAGCTAAACATAGATTTGCTTCCTCTAACTCAACTGATAGACAAAAAGAAAAATTTATCAGTAAAAACGCGACAATAGTACATGCATCCATGCATTCGAAACAAGTCAAAAGGGATTGTAAGATGCATCATGCCGTGAATCAAAGTAACTATTCCTCGGATGCTTAAAATGGTAATGCGCATGGTTGAATAGCTTGTACTACTACTGGGAAAGCTGTAGAGGGCAGGTATACGTATAAGAAGTTCGCAAGTGTCAAAGAATATTGCTTTTCATCCACAAAGCGGAAAGTCATCATCACCTCAACTTTCAGCCAGGCATAGTTACGTGCAATATCAATTAGAGGTGCCTTTCAATGTCAATGAGGACAGGTTACCAGACCGAGATACCAAGATTCCGAGCAGAAAAGAACTCTCTCCGTTTGTGAAAGGTGAATTGTCGTGCTCATGCTTGTTTCATTACTCTAACCAAAAATAAATACTTGAAGTTTCGGCTCAGGATTCATAGGTCCGCGTCTAGGATGAAACAGGGATTGTAACGTACTCATGTATGAACATAATCATGCTTATGACATAAAAAAATCTGTGAATGTGGACCAAGACTTGGCTGAAGGAGCGAAATAATAACACAAGATTCGTATTGACTAGAAAGTTTCTGCAATTAGAAAAACAACACTTCACAAAGAATTGTCAGAAGCCTGAACACGGACAGTATGTGCTACAGTGTTTTCATTAAAGAAACGGGGGAAAGTACAGAAAGCTGTCATTTGTTTCCGCGTCGTAATCACAAGAACTGATTAGAAACGAAAACCAGAGTGGACTGGCTTCCATTCTTCACGCTTTTATGACACTTTACAAACATACCATCGCCTCGAACGATAACTTCTACCAACGTAACATAATTAAGTGCTTTGATTACACAAAGGTAGACAGATATTTCTTGGTGAAGTAATCATTACCAGTGCAAAACAGTTTTTACGTATCAACTTCATGACTGATATCCGCTGGTAGCGACTATTATGCATCGTGTTAATGTAATTTTCCCCCCGTAAAAGCTGGATTTCGTGAAAAAGTAGAATCAACTATCAATAAGTCATATTCTGTGTCCTGTAATACCGTGCACATAGTTGCATAACGAACAACTAATCTTAAAATTCATTCATCTGCTACCGCACAGTAACACATAGCCTACAGAAACATCAGTATAGCTGTAATTTTATTGTCTCGGGACGAATGAATTCATTTTTTGAATAAAGGTTTTTATTTACTTTTCACTAGCATTAGGTTATCCATCACATCAACCACGAACTTATTTTCAGTAACCTACTTCGATGCAGACCGACACATAAAAAGTCCTGATTAACAAAGTATTACCAGTGACAATGAATTTAGGGAATCTTGATGGATGCAGTTCTACTTAACGCTTTTTACGTACGCTCCTGTTTAAGCGTAGGTCTAACAATCACTGGGATGAAGAAGCTTCAAGCATATCTTTTTCAAACAACCATATATAATTCATCCTTTAATGTGGTGACAAATGAAACCCTAAAAATACATAATGCTCTCTAGAGAGTCTTCACAAGAAACGGATAAAAAAGAAAATAACAATAATACTACCTAATCACAGATTAGCTTCCTAAAAAATCTTGGTTTGTGGTATGAGTGAACACACTGATAAATCATGGGTTGCTAAAATTAGCAAAAAGAGGAAATTTCACATTCAATGAGCAACCACATACCTGTAACTGAACGCTAAACGCAAATGGTATCTCAGTTTCATGGCAGGAGGAAATCCATAATGTGATTATGATTTTCAATAAAAACGAGAGGGTATTTTTCAAAGTTTCTCATGGTCATGTCTATAGGTATTTCTTGCAAACATACATGTGTGTAGAGGAGAAAATAAATTGTTTTCCCCTATTGCTGTTGACACTTATTTTTAAAACATTTTATTGTATTTGTAATCATTTTCTTTTCTTTGTATAAACCCCTACACAAGTGACGAGCAGCCGGTAAGGCACCTTCATATTAGTGAGTCTGTGACAAAATAAAAGCTTTTAAAGCTATAATGACGAAGCTGAAAGAAAAATATTAAAGAAAAGAGGCAAAAAGAAAACTCTGAGAAAACTTAGCAACAAAGGCAAAGAAACCGAAAAGGATTGCATTGAAACGCCCTTAATAAGAGTTAAGAGAAATAAAGATTTTACCCCTGACTCCGACCCGTAGGGCTGACCGATATGGCTAAAAGGCTATAGAGTTCTTGCAAAAGACCTATAGTTTCACTGTACCAAGTTTGGTCCAAATCGGCCAAAATAAAAAATTTGGCCCCTGACCCTGACCCCTAGGGTTGACCGATAAGAGCCATAAGTCAATAGAGCTCTTGCAAGTAACATATAGCATCACTCTACCAAGTTTGGTACAAATCGGCCAAAATGAAAAATTTGACCTCTGACCCTGACCCCTAGGGTGGACCGATTGGGCTTAAAATCAATAGGGGTCTTGAGAGTGGCCCATAGTCTCCCTGTGCCAAGTTTGGTCCAAATCGGTCTAAATAAAAATTTTACCCTTGACCCTGACCCCTTGGGGTTGACCGATTGGACTGAAAATCAATTGGGGTTTTCCCAGTGGCCTATAGTATCACTGTACCAAGTTTGGTCCAAATCGGTCAAAATAGGAAATTTGACCCCTGGCCCTGACCCCTTGGGGTTGACCAATTTGGGCTGAAAATCAATAGGGTTCTTGCGAGGGGCCTATAGTATCACTGTACCAAGTTTGGTGCAAATCGGCCAAAGTATATGGCTTTTAGAGCACCGACAGACAGACGGACAGACAGACAAACTCATCGATGTCATTACTTGCTGAACAAAAGTTCAGCTTCGTAATAAAAACCTACTTTTGTCCTTGCTCTTGATTACAAGTCTAGTATAAGATGTATTCCATTGTTAAAGTAACACTATAGAGTAGTTATTGACATAGTCGTGTCTGTACTACCTTGTATTACATGAAAAACCTTCTACTGACCATAGAATCGTATGTGCCGAACGGAAACATCAAAACGTCTGAGTTGCATTCATCCCGTTTTGAATGCAAATTTTGTAGGCGCAAATAGGAAAGTTTTGTAACACCAACAACATCAATTCACGATGATTGTGAGTTACTGCCAGATATTTACGAATTTCGCGTGAAAAAACAGGCCGAAAATGAAATATGTAACCGCAATTGAAGTGATTTCTGGGTAGCTAGTTGTTATGTTCAGTCTTGTCTTTACTGAGTAAAATTTACACTACATATACAGTTACGACCATTACAGGCCACAGAAAACGACTATTAAGAAAACCCATTGCCTAGAATAAAGTGCGATATGGGTGTGCCGTGTAGTAGTCCCTCCATTTTACAAAAACTGTGTTTTTTTGAGATTGATAAATGTAAACCATTCGGAATGCCATTGAAAACTACAGCAAATGATTCATTAGTGTGGACTGCGGACTTCTATAGCACCCCTAAACAACCGGTAGTAAAAGTATATGTAACAATGTAAAACTCATTCACTCACGTGCTCTTTAAAACAACAACACACTTCGTTTGAAAATACTTTGCAAATAAGATTTTGAAAACGTGCAAAAGAAAACTTTTCTTCTGTTGACGACTAGGCGCCAAGAATGATACAAGGTGTACGCTTTTTGGACATGAAACATAATTTTGAGTCTTGTAATCATTTCGGAAAACGTGCGCATCTTATTTCTTCGACTATTAATGGCTGCTACATAGGCATTTTGCACTTATTTTCAAACAAACGAACAACCAAGAAGATTTTTTAAAAATATGCACCCATCAGTAGTATGTAATAGTCGAAAATAAAGATTACTAGAATCGTCAGGAACAAATGGCTTCCTCCAACGAATTCTCAAAATACCATTAATTCTATTAGGGGCCAGTATCCGTAGATATCATTTCGTGTTTTTTTTCTAATTGCATATTAAGCTCAACGGTAAAGGAAGCCCGTTTCATCGAAAAAATACATCAAACTTATCTGTTATGCATTAAGTATAATGATTGTTTTCGTTCATCCCAGTCTGAATCCCATTTTTACTTACTAACAAAGCATAATTTTAATTTAAACTAAATAGGATTACAAAGACGGTACTGGTATTATACATCCATGTCCTTTTACTTTTTAAACGTTACCGAAGCTTGACCACAAGAACTCCCTAGCATTCCAAACTGAAGCCACAATCAAATAGGTAACTTTTTGTCAACAGTCAATAAATAATAACAGTGAAATTAAATAGTTTAGATAAGTTATTTGATAGCACAGCTATAAAAACTCATTTTCTCGATATTATCCTCCATCAGCCACATTGTACCCCTCTCATTTGTACAGCTACATGTTTCATTGAAGCCCGGGTACTCGCAATCCTTCCCTCACGCATCCCTGCGTCCACATTAAAAATCGGTGAAATGTGTGCCTTTATCTGATTTAAAGCCCAATTGTAGAAAGAGATTACTTCACACTAATTTTACTCCTGCAATTCTAATGCATACCAAACTAATAAAGCCTGCGTAAGTGCTAACAGTTCTTTCCGTCGTACTAAATTCAAAAAAAAACAAAATGTGATAAAACCGAAAGATAATCCGAATTCAAGAGGCAACCAGGCCGGGCTGGCTGGCATTGTTACTTTGCACGACTGAAGTCGTAGCAGCAGCCACCCATTTAAAAAAAATCTTTCAGAGGTGTGGTAGTGATGATATGAGAATGGCTCATACAGAATTACAACTTCTGGCACATACTCCAAATTTAACTCGGTTTTTTTCTCTGCTGTCGATACATCGCAGGTACTCACACTTGTAAAAACATGTGAACCAACCCATGAAGTTCGTGAATGCCGAGCCCCGAAAGATTGGTCCATTTTAGCCCTTCAAAACAGTCGGACTGGCAAAGCTCATTACTTGGTGATATGCAGATGTCCGTCATCCGGATTCCTAGGTAAAATTTTATTCATTGTAATACCACAACCACGCTTAATTTGAGTATCTTATTGTCTGGCAAACGACGGTTATATGACGTGTGTCATTACAAGATCAGTGTCTTTCTCTCCCCATCGTTTATACGTACACCTTCAAAGCACTCATTCATCGATAGTAACAAGATTACATGACAAAAAGAAAAATAAGAATTGCAGCTAGCCCAACTGTACTTTTATTATTCTCCTCGCTAATAAGATTTTAAAGCAATGACGCTGCCATTCTTGAATTCATTTGAAAGACTTCGTCAAATCGTAACAATTTCATCACCTCTATTGCCAATAAATTTCTTTTTAAAGAGGGTCCCATAGCCCATAGTCAACCTGCCTATGCAAGGGTGCCAGGGATTCGAGTCTACGGGATGACATGCGTTAGACCCAACAACAACCGAAGAGGACGGGACTTTGCATGGGATCTAACAGGGCGCTCAAAGGATGATCCATCACGTAACGATAAGAATAAGAATCACAATGCAAAACAATTTGCGATTTCGTTTCACCTAATCCGTATCATTTCATGCTTTCATTATTTATAGGAGGAGTGAATCCAGCTTTCCCGTGGCATCGACTGAAACCTCTCCTTCTAGAAGCCGAGAATGCCTCATAGGGGGAAAGAAATCTTATCATTTACTTAATAATTCTCAGATTTAATTCATCAATCAAAGCCATAAAAATGCACTGTTTCGTTTAAAAGAAAAAAAACAGTGACTTTATTTCATGTTTTGTAAGTTCTCCGTCACTATTTTTGAACGATTGTTGTACAGACGTAGCTGTTTTTCACACGTAGTAATCATACAGAATGATCGGATTTCATCAGGCTCAGGTCAATAAAGCGGAATTTTATATTGTTATCAATGGAAGATAATCAGGTAAAAAGCGCATTGGGTCACAATGCCTAAAAGTATCTTTTGCAAGTTCGATTTTTCAGAAAAAATGGTTCTTGTTTCGCTTTTTGTGAGTAAAAAAACAACAATATACTATTACTGAAGAGTGTTCCTAGTGACCTAATGTATAGACTCCCACACAAGCCAAGTTATCATATTTTGGCAGCCCATATATTACAACAGTATTACTGAAAACCCCTCTACTCTAATTTATCCACTATCACTACTACCGGTACCGGTGCAAGGACAGCAAAACCGAACGGACGAGTAACCCCGCTTGCATAACCAAAAGCCGGTTTCCCAGCAATCTCGAAGCAATCTTTCCACTAAAAAAACCATCATAGTACTAAAACTTTTCATTAGTGCACATCGACGTGCGTTTACGATGTTCTCAAGACACAGACTGTGTGAAATTTACAGGAAAAAGGATGCTTTTTAAGATATACCCCGTAAAAACCAACGAAAACAATTGTACTTGCCAATATGTTATGGAAAGATAGATCACAGATTGATGAAAACTTTTTTTTACGAGAAAAAAAATGTATCTACAGAATTTAAATCAAATTTATGTAATAAAATTTTTCGCCAAAACTATTAATTTTTGTGCGCAAGATAGTGTATGTCGAAATGACTTACATCTACATACATGTAGCTGTTTTATCTTACACACAAAAAATGTTGTTATACCATGTAAGCTAAGCTGTAAATATTTTTGTTCTTGTTAAGTTTTGGTAGTTACTGTGTAAGTAGAATATTTGTTGGAAAGTTATAAAATAAAGTGTTAATACTTGTTTAAAAAAAGGATAAGGTCATGGGGCATAGTTGTCCCGAAGAAAAACATGAAGGGGTAGCTGTAAGTTTTACACATGAATTGCTATTTTCCGCAAGGTCATTCATAAGGTAAAAGTAACTAAAAATTGTATTCTTACCTAATACTTCGCTATTCACTTGAATGTTACATGAGTACATTGCCACCATCAAACGTTGGGGTTGACATTGGAAAGCTTTTCTACAGCCTTCTTTGACAGACGACATAATTTGTCCTGAGAATGGTCCGAAGGGTTGAGTACCTTCAGAACTCTCTCCAGACTCCATAGTCCATTCCTCAACCACAAAACACACGCCAATCATAGGCTCTTCGCATAACGGCCCAGCAGATGTAGCCATTTGAAAACCATTCACAAAATTACTGTTGAACTGGATTCTAGAATCTACAGCAGCACCACTGTCCTCCTTGACGTTGTCATTTGGCCAGACTGAGACCCTCTTGAAATTAGGGACTTTGTTTAACAATAAATTTGTTCCGCATTTTTTTGGACCAAAGGACCAGATGTCATGAACTGTGGAGGCGTCCCAGCCGGAGTCTTCGAATGCCTTGACTAGGTTGGCTTTGAACTTTTCTATATCCGTTAGAAGCGTATCCGAAACTAAACCTCGTTTTTCTTCTTCGAAATATGATTCGCAGTCTTTCAAACTTTTCAGCAATAGCTGGGAATTTTCGAGAACCTTCACAACTTCACTAGGCAAGGCCTTTGCTCGAATTTTAATTGTGGACCGCTTATTTGATGTCATCTGAACAACTAACCCATCCGACTGAGTTTCTGTAGTTTTAGATTTATTGCCACAAGAAGAATGTTGTTGAGCCTGATTTTCAATCAATTCATTTACCATATCTAATTTTGGAGGTTCCACGATGGTCTCCCGAAAAGGTACTATTGGATTTGAAACAGTTATTTCAACATTAGCGAATCTACAAGTGGAAAAGAAAATGACATTTAACGTTTGGCTTTCAAAAAAGTTTTCACAAATAAAAAATAACATATACCTTTCCTTGAGATCATCAAGGCATCGTTGTAAATGGACTTCTCCCGCAGTAACTAATACATGTTCGCCAGTTTCTTGAATTAGTACTTGCACACAAGGATCAGCTTGGTTAAGTAGCTTAAGACCAGTTACTAAAGCATCCATATCCAGGGTATGAGCTGGCTCTACAGCCACACGCAGAATCGGATCGGCAATTAAGTTGAGGTCAATAAATGGCGGACATAACATCGTTGAGGACAATGTGGCTGTTCTCAAGACGTGGTCATCCAGACCACCAATTCCTAATCAAAAATACATTTCATATTCAAATGCTGTCAAACAATCGCATCAAATTACACGAAAAGACTGGATTTCTACGCACCTAAAATATTTCCTGCAGGTACTTCGTCAACAGCTTCCAAATCCCTCCCCATTAGCATATAGAGAGAATTTATTTTTGCTTCGGTAATATGAAAACCACTTTCTAGCTCACTCAAATTCTTCGCTGGAATAATAGATTCACCGTTGTCCATCTATATAACAGAAAAATGAAAGTCAAATCGTACGTCAATACGTGCTTATACATTGTAATGCTTAGACACATACCTTTTCAGACACGGAAACTGGATCATGTTTTGGTCCGAGGACGTAAACAGTACTTCCTCGTTTTATTACACCACTATACACTCTAGCAAAGGCTATGAAACAGTGCTTATTCTCAATTTCCGAGGTTGCTTTTACGATAGCGTTATCATTGTCGTCTTTCTCTTCACACTCTACAGCTTCTGAATTTATTGGAGTAGATTCTTCGTTTAGATCTACTTTTGCAAGTTTATCAGCAACCTTTTGTCGCGCCTGATCTCTTCGCGCAAGCATTTCTTCGTGAGTTAACGGTTTCGGTCTGTTTTCCGGAAGAGACTTAGCTTCAACTGCAAACATCTTTGAGACAAACACTATGATCGGTGCATCCCTTTCAGGACTACACTTGAGGAATGCTTTCTTCAACTCTTGACTTGCTTGGGGTAAAGCAGTAAATTTTCTGTTATGTGTCAACATTAACCTTTCGACACGCGATTCAGATAATTCTAATGGACTGGGAAGCTTCTCGCAAACAGTTTCTGTTACCAAAAATACAAAAAATCATTATTTATGAAATACTCCGTCGCTATAAACAGGAATTTGATAAATTAGCGAATATGCTCACCTAATATTGAGACTGACAATGGAAGCCATTTACTCATAATATTATAGGTTAGCTGCTTGGGGTCATTTTGCTTCAGATCCCGTGGGTGTATACTCAAGCTCAATGTAGTAACCATTTTTTCAATCGCAATTTTATCCTATACAAGTATAAAAATTAAAGTTAAACATAATAGGTGAATATTCAATCTTAAAATATCTTAGCTTGTAGTTACCTTTCGCACAGAAATGGTATCATACATTGTCCAGATATTTTCTAATACTAGCTGCACAAACAGAGGCTTTTTTGCTTTCTCTTGAGCACCCTTCATAATTCTTTTCAGTTTGTTGTTCAAGTAAAAGTCGCCCCACAGCGTTCTTGTTAACACTTCTTCTTTCACACCAATCTTTTTCGCGTAGAGCTTTGCAAAATCTTGGATTCTGTAACCCCATCCGTCGATTGCACTTGCAAATATGACGTTTCCATGTTCCGGTGAAAAATATATGTCCGAGTCATCTATGTCGTCCATGCCTGTGCTCCAATCGTACACATGATCCTCGTCGTTTCTACAATCCGCGTCTTCTGCTTTCGACGTGGTCCGACTGCGATGACCAGATTTGAGATGATCTTTTTCCATTACTTCCGACGTCAACAGTTCTGCCATTACAACATTTATTTTCTCTAAAAGCTGAGTCAGGTGTACGTATGCGTCCAGAGGTGCCAGTTTCATCTCAAGAATCAGTCGGTCCATTTTGTTCAGAACTAAAATAGGCTTGATTTCCTCTTGCCAAGCTTGCCGTATAGAAACCTTTCGGAAATGAAAATAATCGTACGTTCTATCAATAATATTCTCAAAACTCGTCAAATATTTGTTGGTTCAGATCGTCCTTACAATAGTTTGAGCACATACGCCCTCCACAACATCCACCACAATCAGGGCCCCATCACACAGCCTAACTGCTGTCGAAACTTCCGTGGAGAAGTCAACATGACCTGGGGAATCAATCAAGTTGATTAAATACTCCTCCTTTTCTCTAAAGCAAAAATGAAGCGTGATTGCACTGCTTTTCATGGTAATCCCTCTTTCTTGTTCATCCTTTCTACTATCCATGTATCTGTTGAAAAATCCCAGAGACCCTCAAATCAGAATAAAATCCTCAAACAATTTTTCATCAAATCAGTATAAAACCAACCGCAACTTTCCAGCCAGTCTTTGAGAAATAATTCCATTACTGGCCACCAAGGAATCCGCCAAAGTTGTCTTTCCATGATCCACATGCGCCAAAATACATATATTCCTAATCTGCCCTGAACTCCTCTGTAAAGAGGTCAACGTCGTTGGCGTCACCAGCCTCATTATTCCCAAATCACCACAAAATCACAGCCCAAGAACCCCTTCACTTCCCCACTTAACAAATCCCTATCCTCTTCTCCTCCTCCCACTTCCCTCCAGCTCCAAACAAACAAAAAATCCTTTCAACAAAAAAAAACTCTTCACACGTTTGCTTCAAAAAAGCCTGGCGTCATCAAAAATATTTACTTTTCAATGAAATCACATCTGCATTTACGCGTTTTCAATCATTTTTTCCTTTCAGGTAAACAAACTCATGAAAAAAGAAGAAGAAAACATGTGTCAACGAGATCATGTGTGAGAGAAAAAACATCGTGCTCTCTCGCAGTAGAATCCTACTCGTTTTCAGAAAGTCCGCTGGCCAGTCAAAACAAAAAAGGTTCAACTGAGACTCACGGTCATGAGCAGAAACGTAAACAAAAATAACTCGATCAGCTTTTCTCCTCCGACAAGAAAAATACAAAAAAAGCCCGACAATTTGAGAGTACAACGCAGTCGGTGTCTGTCATCTTTTTTCTCGTTTTCTCTCATTTTCTTTTTCGTTTTGTCCAGATTTTCAGCGAAAAAGCATTTTTTGGATTGCAAAGTTTGTGCGATTTTAATTGTGGTTTTTACTAAAATTAAGGTAAGGGAAATGAGTGCAAACGATAAACCAGCTCCGATTGGAGTTTACAAGGCGAAGGAAATGATCCACGATATGTTTTTACAGAGTGGTCAGAAGGAGTTGTAAGTCGTCATTTTTATTATTTTTGAGTTTTTAAAATTCTGAGGAAGTTTGAAATTGTAGTTGACGATTTTTTGTTTTGTTTCTATTCAAGATTAATCTCACACATTCGTCATAGAACGACTCAGAATGGCTGGACTTGGACAATGAGAGATGAGTTTATGGAGTACATTCGGAAAAGAGGGCCAAATAATGTTAATGTGTCTCATATGATTGCCGATTTGGCCCCACTTGGAAGAGGTGAGCCAGAATAATGACAATGGCAATATATTTTGTTTTGGAAGGATTCAGGAGAAAGATTTTTGACTTTTGGTTTCTTCTATTTTCGGCTTGTGAAGAACTGTTTCCAGCCGAATTAAAAGAGGAACTGACTGATGCTATATTTGAAGTGACGAAAAGTATGTTCACCATTGATGACAGCCTTCCTACCCTTCACGATAACGACGATATACATGCAGGACCGGACAAAACATTTTTATTTCAAAGTAGAGACATAAAGCCTGACCCTGGACTAGGAATAGGTGTAGAAATACCTGAAAGTCCACCCCCGTCCCCGCAGAGTAGTAATTCGAACAGTTCTACTCCTGCGCACAGTCCAGGCCCTATTACGGTAACGACAACGTCCCCTCCCTTGCCCCGACAGAGCCCTGGCTCAGCACGGCCGGCCGGGTCAAGTCCAGTGAGTGCGGCGACGCCGAGAGCACTGTCACCACAGCCGCTTCCACCGCCTCCTGTCCTACGGCCTGAAACAGGGTCGGCAACAAAATCCACCCCTGTCATAGACGATGATGAAGACGAGGAGGAAGAGGAAGATGATGAAGAGGAGCCAGAAGAAGATGATGACGATGAGGATGTTCGTAACAATGAGGAAGACGACGAAGACGAGCTAATGGACGTATAAATTAAAACACGGCTGCTTGCTGCTCCATTTCATCTTCCCTCCCCCTTAGGGATGTCTCGTCAATGATCTTGGAAGGACAAACGTCCCAACGTAGACAGGGCTGATTGCCCATCTTCCAACGTCTCTGACCTCTATCGTACAGTATCGTCAAGACCGCAATTCTGGCCGTGTATTTTTTCTTTTATCTTCAGGTTGTTTTTTTAATTCTTCCTGGAAAGAAGTCAAAGATGTGTTTAAATGACTTTGGACTTTCGAACTGTACTCTTTGTGTATATAGGAGCATGGAGAAAAATGTCAATAGGTGATAGGCTCTTTTGTACAGGAAACATGTATCATGAAAAGAAAAAAAATGATTGAATTCCGATTTTTTGCATTGCAAATTGCAGAAGACTAGTTTTCGTTCAAATGAATTCATTTGCCACATCAAAAAATAAAAAAAGAATTTAAAAAAAAAAAAAAATCTCCAACCCTCTGACTGGACTGTTTGTTGAACATGTGGTCGTATTCAAATCCGGGACGCGGCAGTGGCATCCACAGCACAACATTCTACCCATTTGTTTTGTACCCTTTACATAAAAAAAGTGCATGTGTTTTCGTGTTCATTTCACACATTTAAGTATGACAGGTCATATTATGACCAAGGTGCTACTAAGGCACCCATTCAGGACCATAACTTCCTTGTCAGCTAACCGGAAACTAGTACCAGGTTTCCTGGTAGACGTGAATACCTTTCATTTTAAAGCTGCTAAAGATATCAACAATAGTATTCGCTGGTTTGTCAACTCAACCACCCGGCAGTTCAGTAACAGGTCATCATCAGAAGTTATCGGTCCAAAAACTCTGGAACGTTTTCGGATTAGAGATGGCGTCCCCAAATCTTACGAGTTAATTTACAGAGCAGACTACCCAAACTATTTACTCGCCTCTCAAACATTAGTTTTCCTCGCGTTAGGAAGTGTAGTGTTTGGAACTGCTTTGTACTTCATGGAGGAAGAGTTAACAGCAGAACAAAAACGGAAGCAAATTGAAGATAAGGTTGAGTTCACCCTGGCAGAGAAAGCTAGAAAAACAGAAGAATCGGATATGTTAAAACTCGTTCAAGAGTTTAGGCGAGAGCAAAATGTCAAAGAATCCTTAGCAGCGCCAGCCTTGGAAGACATCGTCGAGGTTGAACGCCCTCATATTCTCGCACTAACGACGGCGTTCATTGGATTGGCTGCGGCGTTGTTCAAACTCCAAAGAATGCTGCCTGTTAGAGTGTACACCAATGAAAAGGTATGTTTTCCCATCTTCAAGTTGGAATTTTGGAATTTCTCTTTAATTAACCAAATCAGTACCAATTAAAATTTCTAAAAAAATATAGACCATACCGATTTTTAAAAAACAAATGTTTGGTTTAGCTACCAATTTGTTTCTAGGTAGAATTTATCTTGCGTACCAAAATAATTTTTTCAGTTTATACTTGTCACTCCCAAGTTTTGTATGATTTTTTTTCATTTTTATTACTCATTACAGAAATACAAATCTGAATTGGGATTGAGAATATATAAATGCTAACAAAAAAGAACTTGAATGTAACAATCAGTGGATTGTTTTTGAAATAGAAAGTATTTGTAGAACTTGAAGATAAACAATGAATAAGAAAACAAAATGAGAAAAGACGACAATTTCGTACTACATATGCTGGCTTCCAAACTCAATTTCCTGTGACAAAAATGTACTCGCTAAAGGAGGAATGAATGGCGAACCAATGTCCATACTATCCTCGGGCAACGTCTCTACAGTTCCACCATCAGTTGTGGTACACACAGTTTTCTTTTTCGTGGTAGAAAGTTCCGCATGGAACTTCGAGTAACACGAAGTATCGCCCTTTTGTAGACAAAGTCGAACGTTGCAACCAGAACATTTTATTTGCGTCTGACCTCGTTTGTGTGACTTCCTACAGAACACGCAATCTCCCTTGCCTTTCTTGACGGGTATGTGAAATTTCTGCGATTTTTGTTTTCGTTTTGGTCCAGTCGATGGTCTTCCTTTGTTTAGTCTTTCGGCTGGATTCTCTTCTAAAATTGACTTCACAATATTGAGCAAAAAATCATGATACGTGGACAATTTTGAGTCACTATTGAGAACCATGAATGCGCGAAAAGACTGGTACACTGCGATGTTCAATAGATGGAAAAATATTTTCATATACCACTTATAAGTTTTTCGGTGATGTGTCAATGGTTTGACAGCACTGTCCATTGCGTCGACCATGCCCATTTTTTTGTTGTAAATGAGGACTGAGTCAGGTTTCACTCTTGAGTTGAAGGCATTCCGAGCATCAAAATGGGTCATACCGTGCGGTATAAAAGTATTGATCATAACGACCTCTCGCCGGTCGTTCCATCGCTCAATTAGGAACTGGCCGTTGCTGTATACTTGTATCTCTCCCTTCGCCATTTTCCCCTTCATTGTCGGCATACCTTTGCGTCGTTTTTGTGCAGTACCGACCATGAAGGTCCGATTTTTCAAAAGAAACTGCGCGAGACTCGGCGAATTGAAGAAATTGTCAGTGACAACTTTGTGACCCTTCTGAAAATACGGCTCAAGCAGTGTCGCAACAGTTGCTCCCCCGCGCTGCAGGGTTTTGATGAGATCCGCAGAAAGCGGTGTGTTTTTCCCTTGGTAAGGGAGAAATCCAATAGCCATTCCAGTTTGACAGTCCATCAGAATGTAGAAAAGTAATCCGAAACGGGCTCGTTTCATTGGGTTGTACTGCCGAAAGGATACTCGACCTTTGAAGGGTATCAAAGACTCGTCAATACATAAATACTCGCCCGGGATCACTGCGCGTGTGAAGTTGCTAAATAGATTTTCCATGAAAGTGCCTAGTTTTATATAGCGATTTGTATTCCCTGGAGGCTCGGCAGTTTTATCATAAAAGTGTAGGCCTGAGAGGATTTCTTCAAATCTACAGATTTCGAAGCGATTTTAGAGCCGCAAGGACAATTTCAAGAATAGGATAAAATCGTAGCCCACCTGTTTCGGCTCATTTCTCGACCATAAAAAGGTGTTTCAAGAACGACATCCGTGGACCAGTAAGATTTTATAGTTGGCTTTTTGACAATACCCATCGCTAGGTTTATCGCTATAAAACGCCACATTTCCTTCAAATCGACATCCTTCCATTTCTTGTAAGCACTGGCTTTTGATGCTTTTGTTTGGGCAACGTATAAGTTGGTCTGAACGCATATTTCTTCCACCATGGCGTCCGTAATGAACGTTTGAAGAACTTGCAGTGGCGAAAGAGCCGACGACAGACCAGAAGCAGCGGTAAAGCTCGATGTTTGAGCAGCAAAATTAGTGTTGACAGGGCGAAAGGGTTGTTTCCAATCTATCTGTGATTTGAAATCCAAGAACATTTATTTTCAAGGAATGTATGTATCCCAAATAGAATAGGAATGATTTTACAACTAAATTCCTAGGTGGAGGGGGTGGAGGAGGGCCCTCCTCGTCGCTGCTATCATTCTCGTCTCCAGATACCCCATCTATGCTGCTGTCAGAATTTTCATACTCAGAGGAAGAATCGTCGTTGCCTGCACGGTCCATTTTTCAAAATAAAAAAAAGGGAACTCCAAGAAATACGACGAACAAAACGAGAATCAAACCAGAATACAAAAAGCAAAAATAAAAACAATAGCCTCCTCCATATGGGAGGTAGTGGTACGCTAAGGATATTTTTATTTACCTCCAATACGGAGATATTGGTAGCGACGGTGACTAAACACTCAACTCTCCATATGGAGCTCATGGTAGCGTACATGATGTTTTTTAAACCTCCAATACGGAGTTCGTGGTAGCGACAAGATTTTGGACAAAACCTCCATATTGGAGGAGCGAGTACTGTTCTGGTTAATGTAGAATATGCAGAAAAATCTACAAAGGAGGGACTCTTGAAGAGGTTTAAAGGACGAAAAAGGATATTTTTCCTATCGAACGACGGACAAGAGGCACAGAACAACCTCTTTGTGTCAATTTCCGTTTTCGTTTGCTCTTCAAAATATATATTAAGGCTTAGAGATGCTTTTCAGAACAACTTGATCAAACTACATTCACATGTCTCTCGAGCTCAGGCGACAGCAGTTTCAAACACGTCTTCTTGAATCAAACGTACTTCAAAGAGGAACGGACTTTCTCCGGAAAATAAGAGAAAATGGAATATGCACAACGAAAAAGGGGATTAGAGCGGATGCGTTCAAGATACGTTAGCGCTTACAAAAACTGTTACCTACTTTAGTGCGGAAAAGTTTCACTTCTTTAATTCTTCTATACTCCGAGCTTTTCATTAATCTGGATTATATATTTTTCTTGAGTGATTGTTGTGTTCCCTCTGAACTAAGCTTTAGATTTGAATAACTTTGTAGATTTGATGTAACAGAGACGGTTACACTTTTAATATGTAAGCACGCACGGTTTGAGGGTAAGTGATGGTATGTTTATTTACAACATCCTGTGGATATGCAACCCAATAAACATAACATAAAACTCTCGTACTTAAGTTTTAGAGGGCAATAACAGTATGAAAAACCACTTTACAACGCTTATAGGATTTTTCATATTTAGTCCTCCCAGTATATCGAACTTCTAATCCTTATAGGGAAATAAAACAATTTGTGCCAAACACTCGTCGACCTTCCTCCTTGCTCTGCTATCAATATATCCATTCTAGTCTAGACAGACTGCTGAGTTTTAAAAAACGCCATTCTTTTCAGAAAAACTAGTACAAATGAAATTTCACGCAGCAATACTTCCTGATAAAACTCAAACAAACCTAGCCAATTTCCTTTTCCGTTCCATTACGCCTACGTTTCATTTGTGATTGTCAATTCGAGGAGCTTTCTCCGGAAAATCTTTTCCCTAATTGTATTGTCATTGTGTGATGCTTTCATGGATTAAAATACACTGTTGAAACGAAGCTAATGAATATGGCCATCAAGGGACACCCAGAAAAAAGCTTTTGACTTAATTGGAAAAGAGAATCCACTCAAATCTCACTACTTTACGGCCAACTATCACCGCATTTTGTTTTAATGATATGCTCTTTATTTTTACTTTTTTTTAATATTTAAAACTGATCTATTCACTTGTTATCGAAGTTGAAAAAGTATTCATTTTGGAGCGGGAAATTCAAGATTATGTATCCCAGTATGGAAAATCAATTTTTATTCTTAGGGAAAAGAACACGTCTTGGACAACTTGTCATTTTTGAAGTCACGCAGAGAGATCTGCTTAGCCACTTGTCATTAATTTCATTGGTTTACTACTGAAAATGAAGTTGGTGTGATAAATATAAGGGGTACTTAGACGAATGCATGTAAATGCTACATTCAACATTCTAAAGAAAATTTATCAGACAAATTCTGTCAAATTACAAATTGATTATTAAGCTTTTCACGTCACGAAGCCATTAAAGTGAAAAATTGTAGAGAAAATCTGTTCTGCAAAGCTTTACAATAGTTACATAGCCTGATACGAAATTTCTCGTTAAGAAGCTTGGGTTTCAGTTAGTATTCGTGTTTGAATGAGTTCAAGTTACAGTTCCTTCTGTGATACTGCATGGATTAGAGTTAAATTCAGATAAAACTTTAATAGTAACCTGTAATTTTTTTCTAATCCATTCAGGAAGTCAAATTTCTGAATCTCGTATAAAAACAGAGTGCGCATTCTTTTCCCCAAAGAGCTATATAACTTGTTGAGCATAATGATTCTGACCACCCATGAAGGCAGTATAAAAAAAGAAAGAAAATGCTTGTGACGAAATAGAATGTTTAGCTTTCAAGCAATATAAATACTTAAACAGGATAAAAATGTATCCGCACACAGAATGCATGCGTAAAATTCACTTTTGTAAAAATAATTGATTACTTGTTGGAGCGAGAGTACGAAGTTACACTGCGTCATGGTACTTATAATTATATGATAGATTCATGGGTCTTTTAGTGAAGTATATGCGATTGTCGTGAACTATGACGTCTCTGTCGTCATTCATCACAAAAATAGCTTTCACTAAGGTCATAATTAACAAAGAGCAGAGATCGCAATGCACACACACTTCCTAACTAATCTTTTGTTATTGAATACGCAAAGAGAAAGGAAGTATGACCGGAGTTGTGTGCATAGTTGCAGCTTAATAAAAGGGAACTTTTTCGCCGAGGGTAATTATAAGCGTATTCATTAAACTGCACAACTTTCTCAGTAGCGAGCGATGATGAAAACAGTTGCTTTGCGCTGGGTTTACACAACTTTATCCTTTAATAAGCTTACGTCAATAACGTGACTGAACCAGGGAAAGGCGGGAAAGCTCAGTGAGATTAAAGAGAGAATCAACAGTCATGCACTACTGAACTTAGAGGGAGCTTTAACTCTTCCTCCTTTAAGGGCGTGGAGCTTTACCATGCAGAAAAAAAGTAAACAAACACAGGGCTTGATGCTATGGTATTACTCTAAATATGGTGATTATCATTGAAACACTCCGCGTTCTCTCTCTTCCATCTCACATGCAAAAAACATCTAAATTCAGCTAGAAACAAGAAAATTATCATATTTTCATTATTATGCAAAGCTAAAAAAACATTTTTCTACTTTTTTCCCTGAACAGTATGATAGCAATGAATAAAGAACATTTCTGGGAAAACATATTCCAGAATTGTATGGATTTTCTCGTGTGATCTTTTTTTCTCGGGGCATGTGACGTTAAGCCTGCACCAATATAATTAAGTCACGAGTTAAGATGCTAGAGAAATGTTCGCTAGATAAAAGAAAGCGATACAAACAAGCTGTACTTCTTATTAGCTCATTTAACACTATGGGGAAAAAGACTAAGCTCGATTCTGGCAATATGAAAGTGAACTTAAGTCGACATTCAATGACGAGACAAGGAGCAGTTCATGACGGTAATGAAGTTGCCCTGATTATACGGACACAGGCTTTTACAATCATCGTTTGAAGAAAGCTTAAGAGAAAAAAGGATACTCTACAAAGAGATGTTGTTCATGATCATGATCATGGACTATATCCCGAAGAAGGACTTTGTTTTTTAGGAGAAAATTACTTAAGTGAAAGTGATGATCCTTAAAAACAAGCAGTTTAAAAAAAGAGAGACCGACTAAAGACATTTGTACGTGGTTGCTGTTGAGCTCCTCTTGGCCTATTTACAAACGCGTCTATAGTCACTGCGTGCGTGTTTAATGTATTGAGTGAGTGACGAAATTCCAAAGACGGCAATGAATTGAAAGAATGTCAGCTTGCAAAAATAATCTGCGTTGAAGGCTTAAAACACCCGAACACTAAATGAACAAGAAAATAGCCGAGATACTTGCTATATTTTGGAATTCTACACTTTGACACTCCGCAAAATAGAAAATCTGATAGATTTGATGGTTCTAGATGAGTAGAAAAGAGAATGGAGAAAATGAACCAAGAAATCGTTACTCTGTGCTTAGTGCATTTTTTAGGGTCTGCTGTGCGTAGTCAAGAGTGAAAGAATTTTTGTCACTGAGTGTTTTCACCGTTGCCCCATAAAATTTCATCGAACCCTTAAACAAGCGTAGCGGACTGATAATGGTGTTGATATTCCGAGCGAGAACGATAATGGGCATGGATCAAAGGAAGAAAACCGTATTTTTTGGTTCAACTTTCCCTTTCATATGGTAATAGGAACCTTTCTCGTCATTATCTCTGTGAGAATATTTTCTTTGCCCTTTTCTGGATAGAAAATCAAGTCATAACATCATTTTTTCCCTTTTTACGGCACTGTACCCCAAACAAATTCCACATAAAACACTTTCATGTCATAGCTTTCCTCAACTTTCTCCCTTTCGTATATTGGGAGCCATTCAGCGAGTTTATCTTATTCTTATATTACTATATTGAAGTTTTATCTTCTCTCAAATAAACTTCCCTCTTTTTTTAGCCTGTTCCTTTTCAGTAGCGTTATAACAGCACCTTTCACTCAGGAAACGTTGTTAACTTGGGCTATTTTTAGGAAAGGAACCACGAAATCATAAACTTAGAAAAATGAATACCGTCACGAAGTACGAAATTGTATGTTACGCTCAACTCGCAATGTCTTCATTAGCACTGGTGGTCATGAACCACTGGTCTAAGTTTGTATTGCAGTACTACGCTAACCACAAACACACGATCATTACCCTTAGTAAGGCTAAACAAGCCTGTCGTCGTTTCTTGATAAATATTGCGGAAATTTCTTTCCCAAAGGTATAAACGAGAAAATTTTTTTCCTGTCAGTGCTTCCTCATCGTACATACAAATAGACTAGTAAAGGCTATCGTAAGTTTTGCCATAATACTACCCAACAATTTTTATTTTATAATCATTTTTCCGCAACAAATAAGTGACCACAAACCAGACATTGAGTGCGTTTAGACTGTATGTTCGATGTGGAAACGCATTTTTGTTTGGTTCAGCAATACAAGAAAGAAAGGAACAAGAACATATCAGCACTTGATAGTCATTTGAAGGGAAACATAGATAAACTAATAAATTATATAGATGAGCCTTTGAAGAATTTTTGCGGGCAAAAGTTTTCTTGTTTATTTTACCAGAGGTTGTTCCTAGGTATCCATACCAGGTGACAGTACACAATTAGCCAATTGGCGTTACTCGGTTTAGGTAGTGTACTGAATACTATTCTATCCATAATTCCTTTTTTGTTTCATCAAGATAATTTTTGAACTCTTAACTGTTTCTCATCGACTTGTTGAGTTATTAAGCAGGGTTAGATGTCCTTTTGCATTCACAATTTACATTCTAGTTTTGCATTCAAAAAATTTTGAATGTAAAAATGACCACAAAAGTCCAATGCATTGTGTTCCCACAAGCCTTTCAGAATGCAATGTTTTCATTCAGAGAATTGGCTGCTGCATGCTCCACATTGTCCCTATTTGGGCTTGGTGGTACACAAATTTGCCTCACTCTAGCTTCTGTCGCGCGCGTGCGTCATCAGATGTTTTTTGTTTACTTTTTGTCAGTTCAGCTTCATGTAAACAAACCACCTAAAATCAGATGATGACACTCGATTGCCTCAAATTACCCCCAACCTTGAATGCAAATTTTTGTGTTACGATCTAACACGACTCCCAAATTTGTGTTCACAATGCAGTGCATTGTGAATACAAAATTGGAATGTGTTTGCAATACAAAACAATCTAACACTCTCTATTAAAAAGTTTCTTTTCACGTTCATCCTCTGTAAGTTAAAATGAACTCTTTTCAGGACTTACGAATCAGCTTCTTGTCTTGTAGCTGTGAAACACTTAGAAATGCCATGTAGAACCTCGTACGCCGCGTACCTTGTTTATTTTCCATTTTTTATTTCTTGGGGACAAATTTTAGTTATGCATGGAATTTGAAACGACGAACGAGATTCACTACCGATGAAATATTAGCAGGGTCGAAAGCTAAATGCAGGAGAATGATCTAAGGTAGCTTGTTGTTTTCGACAGTTATTCCGAACTCTCGCGCTTTCTCTTTACGAAATCGAGTACATTTCAAACAAATTGAAATTTTGTCTCAGATTTTTTTTTTACTTGAGCCTCCGCCAGCTCTGCTTTTTTAAAAGGATACATAACCACAGTATGCACTAACAACTATTGCAGCACATAATAAAGCCGAGTAAATGGAAGGGAAGCCGATTTGCTGCATAGTAATAAAATATAAAGCCATACAGCATCAGCATTAGAGCGAGATATTTATTGCTTATCATGCAGCCATCCATTAATTACTGTACATGGCTGTGAATTTTCATGCGGACTGCATTAAATTTATTTCACATTTGAACTAACAACTAAAGCTCATAGCGCTTGATGCTCGTTCAGTTTATTCATCTCGCCATTATTTAAAGCCCATAATGTAAACATTTATCAGTGTTTCACTGTTTATCAGCCGTTTAGATGTGTGTTCAAAAAGGTTAATGGCACTACTATATTAATGCTTGGATTATTAAAGTATTCCATGAAATGTGTGTTACAGCTTAGATATAAATAACTGATATGAACTAGTCAACAGCAAATTCAGGTGTTTTGAAGCACTCCCACGAGTACAAACTTGACGGCGCCATTTCTGGAATAATTACTCATACATGCTTGCCGCCAGCTAACTGGCAAATTAAACTTTGTTCTATCCAGGTTGCTGGCATGTTTTAGGAAATACGAGAGATGATAATACGGGAATACTAAGTAACTATGGGATCAAACTTTAGCTTAGATTATACCCACTAGCATCAATTTGTTTTGAAAACATGGACGACATTCATCTGACCATAATATTCGGCAGATGTTTAAAGTTTTAATGCAACTTTTTTCTAATACAGTTTGAAAGATAAAATTTCCTTTTCGCAACAGAGCGAAGCTCTAAACTTAAGATTGCCTTGATTAAAACCATAATGTTTTGCTTGAGTCATGCAAGTCAACCTCATTTTCTAAAGATTTTAAATTGCAGTCGTTGGTCCTTCAAAGGGAGCTCCTTCCCTATAACATTTGAGTTTAATAGCGCATCTCGTTACCTTACATTTTAAAAGGTTTGTTCTCGCAAACGTATGGTCAGTACTACGTGGACAACAATTTTTTCATAGCTCGTGGCTTATTGCCGCTATTATCTCAATGGTCGTAAGAATGCCAATTGGTCGTTACTTTCACCATACTTTACTTTCTAGCTTTAAGTACGTCATTTTAAACATGCTGTATACTGTAATGATCATAAACACTCCAGTGCTTTACCGAATACAAAGCATCTTCCAGGGCATATAAATACGATATAAAATGGGATTTTTATTAGATTGTTAAGCGTGTCCAGGTGGAGAAAGCTGTATAACCTTTTGTTTGCTCTTCTGGACAATGAAGAAGAGTTAAACCATAGTTAAAGAAGACTCATATGAGTAGGGCTAAAGTAAATATTCTTGATGCAACAAAGTACGCATTCCTACCGTAAAACTTCTAAAGAACGCCGGGGTCTCCATAGATCGCCAGTCGCTAAATAAAACCGGGGGTCAGGAGGGAAATTTGAAATTTAGCCGGGGTATCCAAAGAACGCCAGGTATAATGCAGGGATCAAGCGCAGAATATCGGCAACGATAACGTTAAGTCACAGAAAATGACGAAAATCAAGGCCCTGAGAATGAAATTTTTACTGAAAAGATTCATAACAATTGAATTTGAGCTATACTAAGCTCAATTGTAACAACTTAAGACAAGATCACTCGGGGTCGAGAAAGAAGCTTCAATATTTCGCCGGGGCGTTTTTTGGAAGTTTTACGGTATTTAAGTATGCATAAAATATAAAAGGCCAATGCAACTATTTACGTTTTATATTCTCCACCGATAAGGGTTAAAAACAAAGAGACTTTTCCTACCTGGAGAGTATATCTTTGGGCTAAGATCCAACAAGAGATATTGTTAATTGGCTTCTTCTTACCAGTTTCTGAAAACAGTTTACTGCTCTTGTTCGAGCGAGAATAAGGTAGCCGCAGCCACTAAAAACACAAGAGTAATACTTGAAATAATGGAGCTTTCACCGGAAACCCAAAATTTAGTGATCTTCACACAACAAACTCTCTCTGTCGAAACAAACGTTAAAGAAGTACGCACTGTTTGATGGTACACAAGACGAAAGTCAGCTTTTATCTCACTTTTGAGATGCTGTCCCTAATTATTTATTTTGTATCACTTTGTCTGACATAAAAACACCAATTTTACATGGAGTTAAACGGCAGTATTGTTTTACCGATTTTTTTTTGCTTTCGCAATGAAAGTTGTTGATTTTTAGAATAACATCCACCTATAATTTCCGGTTGTAGTCAAGAGAGCGAAGTCAAAGAAATTTCCGTTCAAATCCAATCTGTTTGTGAAATGGCTTGTTATATTGCACTCATAATGGCGTTCTGCTGAATATTTAAAAACTTATGATTCTTTTCTTAAGGTGATTGTAAAACATCTCGTGAGTTTTTTTCAGCTCTCTCTCCTGAATCACTGTTGAACTTGAGAGCTACTTAATTTCAAGATTTATTAGGAGTGAGTTTCTTTTATACGCAGAATGAATTTAAATAGTCCAGGAATAGTTTTTACCAAGCTCTTTCCACATCAAAATTGCTCACTACATTTTTTTCGTTAATATGTACAACTTAGACCGAGACACAATTATTGAACTTCTAGTCACACGATCATCTGAATAATCAATAAAGTTTGTCAAAAACCCCTTTCATACTCATACTCTTTACATTAGTAAGTAAGTGCCTACAGTGTAGGAGCCTAACAACCTTTGGGGTAACTTGAGAAAATATTATGGTAAGATTATGCTGTAGCAAGTAATGCTAAGTAGTTTTACTAAAATCCCTATCCACACTATTTTCGTTTGAATAAAATGAACTATGGGCCAAACCCTGATGTCAATTCAGGAAAATTTAACGTTATTTCACTGCATTTGGCTCAGTGTCTTTTTCTCCAAGTCAACGTAAAAAGTAGTATCTTCTAGCGTTCGGAATACATTCAGAGTTGCTTCTGCGGCAAGCACTTGTTACTGACTGAGGGAGAGATTGTGACCAACAAACGGTTAGCTCAACGTGCCTAGTTTGGTTGTTTCGTTTGGCGTAGTGCAGCAAGAGTAAAATCTTATGCTTTCCCCTTAAGCTCCTTTGCGATAGAAAAAAGATACTATTTCTATGAGAGAAAACTGCATTGCTCATAAAACGTTGAATATATACACAAAGATAATATTATGAAATGGCTAGTTTGAAGCGATGAGCACTTATGTGAGTCGAAGAGTATGACCACTTTCAAAAAGGTTTGGTCCGAAGCAAGTAGATCAACAAAATTCTATTGTTATTGCTGCTTTTTTGAGAATGGAATGAGTGTTGGTTGCTATATACCATTATATTTGAAATGTTGAATTTTTAGAAATGGGGCTAACGAGGTGTATGTACTTTAAACTAGGTCGGGTGAGCTTTCACTATGTTTTTTGAAACAAAAGGCTTCCATTTTTGCTTTTTCACCCACAACTACCGTAAAACGCTGCCCTGGAGTATCTATCCAAAAGATGTACTTGAACAGGTCTAGGTATGGACTCCGAATGTATAACCTCGACGGGTTGGCTAAAAAATTCGTTTTAGAGCACAGGTGCACAAGTAAAGAAACTCAGAGAGTTAGCAGTTTTTTCTCTTCTGAACTTCATCAAGACTCGATTATTTATTTATTTTAAGTGTTTTGATGTTTTTCGAACGAACCGAGTAAGCCCAGTTGTAATTCCTTAAAAATTTGATACAATCATTCTAAGACCTTTTTTTACTGCTTGAGTCAGAAAGTAAAGCTTTCATTTCTTTCGAAGTGGAGGGTGTTGGCCTCATAAATTTTCAATTTTTATGTGAAGTAGCACATCTTGTGTTAAATCTAAACTGGGAGTACTAGTTCAAGCAAAATTTGTCGCAAGACACAAAACTCACTGTTTCTTCTTGCGTAGAATACACAAAATCAGTTCTGTACTGATGTTAGCGTACAGAGCCAAACAAACCAGTTCCATTTGTTATGGTATATACGACATAAAGCGTACACACGTCTTTTCAATAGATTAGCGGATAAGAAGTCAGTATTTTTATATACCAGCTTATGACAAAGTGTGCGCATTCACTGCTAGAAGAAGTCATAAAAACATGCCGTTTGTGGGAGAAAAGAGTACACCCAAGCGAGACGCAGTTCATTCACAGAGTGACTCGAAGCAATTGTCACGTTGTTTGCACGATAACACGTCACCTGAATTTACTTTTTATAGGAAAGGCTATAAAAACCCCCAGCTGCTTGAGGAGTGAGGGAAAGCGTAGATTTTCATAAATATGTCCCTAATATTTAGATGTATTCGCGGCTCATAATATTAGAAATTGAACTTCTGCGACTTAAGATAACCTTGTTTATCTTCTAATTTCCTTCTAAAGTGGCAAGTTGACCTTTCACTAGAAACATTATCGAACTAATCGTGGCGTGGTTTTCGAACAAATCCGTTTTTACTTACAAGGATTGATGAGTGAAATAAGAGTTGATCATATAATTTTTTTTAGATTATAAGACCACGATAAAAAAAAGTTAATGTCCGGAACCAGAATAAAAATACTCAAGAGGGCCAGCACTTTATCTTGGTTTAAGGGTTCATCTCCAATTTTAGGTGAAACGGCACATTAATTGCTCTCTAATAGCCGCCATTCCTTTCTCTTCCTCGTGAAAATCCGAAAAGAAAATTGAACATAATGCAGTAGATGAAGAATGAGAGGCTGTAACGCACAAAGAATAAATTGTGATTATCTTCTTTAATGTTTAACGCTTTGAAAATGGGCTGCTACCTAAAAACTTCATTCTTTAATAGTGGCCTGGATGGCCAGCAAAGGCTTGGATACCCGTTCGCAATCTCATTAAGTGAGCTACGGAACAAGTAATAATCTTGGATTTGTCCACTTCAAGGTTTTCCAACATGATTGTAACGGTACTATATCCCGTTTCGTTTGTAGTATTTTACAGTTTCTTTCGTCTAAAATCCCATGTCTGGATATTTTTGTACATGGAATCCCATAAAATCTTTTTCATATTGGGTATCATTACTTGCCTTTTTGTCAAAAAAAGAGGGTTTCCTGTCGTACAACAAGGAAATATTGCACTGAGATTGTCTGTTCTGGATTTAAAAATAATATAAAAGTTATAGAAATAAATGGTGTGTCGTTTAGGAAAAAATGCCTGCGTAAAAAACGAACTGATGACCTCTGCGGCTGGTACTGCATAGTTGGTAGTTGTTCACCGCATTTATTGAACGTGAACGGATACGGGGGAGAAAATTCGTTTGTTTTTCCTCGCCGACCTTTATTGTATGCGTACTCAGATGTTTCTGCGTGAAGTGATGGAATTTTATGCACAGCATGTTTCTTAGTGTGTGGGCGTGTATGTACAAAATTTTGTCTGGAAGGGTGATTATGCCGAGCTCGTAACCTCATGCGTGTATTTCTTATTTAGTAGAGCAGTTAATAACCATTCATTTCAAGGAACGGATGCATTATGAGTTCCAATTTCCTAGCGTCGGGCTAGATACGTGGTGAAGATCAGTTAATAGTATGCATGGTTTCATCTACACGAAAACCGGAGCTTTTCACTTGGCTGACCCAATTTGGGGAAAAACGCTGCTTTCATTATAATCTAAGATGCAGTATGGTTGTGGGCTTAATACTGCCAAAAAGAGATCCAGAGATGGCCAGACATAACCGCCCTAATTGTTAATCAAAACGACTTGATATGATTGTTGGACTTAATAACAATGAGGGCTAATGATTGAAGTAATGAAAGGGGCTATTTTGTGTTCTGGCTATGTCGCCCTACGACTAAGTTGCCCAGGTTCAATGTTTGTTTGTATGTTTTGGTAGACGTTCTCACGGCCGTTGCTCGACGAGACGTCAGTGGGTTCTATGAGTTTCAGATGTTGTACTGACAGTTAAAGTCAAAATGAAACTGCTCAAGAGTCTCGTGGGAAATACTTTATTTCCTTTTTCTCCAACAGAACAAATTAACTTTTTAAATAAAACAATACAGCAATCAAACTTAAAACGAACTTCCACCTTCCTCTCTCGACTCTTGCTCAACAACCACAACCTCTCACCTCGCCCCCAAACCTAGAATCTGTAAAAGCCTTTTTGTAAACAAACAGTTTTGTGTTGACAAGCTCTCTTCCATGCCAACCAACCTCCACCACCACACTTCTCAAACGACATACTGGCCCCCAAATTAAGGATCAAAACGGTCCTTAATTTCCATTTTCAATCCAAGAGGACACACACGAGTACTTGCACGATTGTACACCGTAGGTTGTTTGGCGCCTGGCTCTCGAACGGTCACCTCCACCACGCGGATCTCATTGTCAGCTCCAGGGAAGACGCGTGAAACATATCCGCGTTTCCAAAAGTTGCTCTTTGTCTGCTCGTCAACAAGGGACACGATATCACCGACTTGTAGAGATAGTTTCTTGTCATGCCATTTTTCACGAAGAATCAATTTTGGGAGATAAAAACGATTCCAATGCTCCCAAAACTGGTCCTGAATTACTTGGCTCTGCCCCCACATGTTCCTTAGTGAATGGTCGTTTTGTTCCAAAGTAGAAGAAATCGCGGGTCCACTATGGCAAGAGCCTCGGAGGATGTGATTTGGGGTGATTGCGACAGGATCACTGGCATCAGCTGACTGATAAGTAAGTGGGCGAGAGTTGAGCATGTTCTCAGCGCCCTTCAAAGCAGTAAGTAAAACAGTGTCTCTCGGATATTTACTCTTCAAAGTGTGCAGAAGGCATTTTTTAACTATTTGAATTAGCCTTTCCCAGGCGCCGCCCATGTGCGGGGCCAAGGGAGGGTTGAATTGCCAGTCAATCTTCTGGAAGCGAGCATCCTGACAGATTTTCTTTGGATCAATATCGCCCCATTTTTCCTGCAGGAAACGTGACGTTCCAATGAAGTTACTTCCATTATCGCTTACCATTAGCGATGGCCGTCCGCGAGTGTCAACGAAGCGAGACAAAGCCATGAGGAATTCTTCAGTTGACAGCCCATGAACTACTTCGATGTGTACACCTCTAGTCACCATACAACAAAATAGTGTGCCCCATCGTTTTTCATGTCTTCTCCCCACCGTTACCTCGACCGGCCCAAAGAGATCCACGCCTGTACAACTAAACGGAGGTTGATGTGTCTGGAGGCGGGTAGAGGGAATTAGTCCCATTCTTGGAATGACTGGCTTGGCCCGACTGAGTCGACAGGTTTGACACTGTTTGAAAGCTTTTGCGACCGTGTGTCTTCCACTGATAATCCAGTATTTTTTACGCAGGTTTGCTAGAACCGTTTCTTGACCCTGATGACCATTTCTTACATGCTCAAACTGGATCAGGAGATTAGTAACATGATGTCGTGCGGGTAGGATTATAGGCGAACACGTGGAGAAAGATAATCCCTTGGCAGCTTGAATTCTGCTGTCAACCCTCACGAAACCCTGTGCGTCTACAACAGGTGACAATTTTCTTAATGGACACGTCTTGGAACCAACCTCATCCAAGCTGAATGATTCCTCTTGAGCCATCTTAATGAGCTTCTTCTCTGCAACATATATGTCACTTGGCTTGATGTGAGATTCAAACGTAGACTTATAGAGCGACTTGTTCCTTTTAACGAGGCTCCAAGGACTGCAACCGTGGTGAGGTCGATTTCTAATACGTGATATCCAATAACGACCAGCTACCTCAGTCGCTGCTGTTGCTCGGACAAGACGGGTGTACATCGAGAATTTTTCCGGCACAGGAGTCGTCTCACGGATTCTTGAGTTTTGCTTTTTCACTTCTTCTTTAAACTTTAGAGCTGAAACAATTCCATCTTGCTTTTTATTCATCTGAGACTCCTGCTCAAAGTTCCAAGTATCAGCTGGCCCGAATAAAAATGGCGGGCCTCTAAACCATTGGCAGTCTGGCGAGAAACATACTTCCGAATCGAACCTGGTAGCTTGATCTGCAACATTCAATTTAGTGGGGATCCAGTGCCATTGTTCCAACTCGGTATACTCTTGGATTTCGCCAACTCGATTAGCCACGAACTCTTTCAGCTTTCCAGCACGTGACCGAATCCAGAACAGAACAGTGCTTGAGTCAATCCAAAAATGTATGCGGTCAATCTTAACACGTAGCATTTCCTTCACGGACATGGCGAGGCGACAACCCAACAAGGCTGCTTGAAGTTCCAGCCTAGGAATGGTTGTCTTCTTAAGTGGGGCCACCCTGGCTTTCGCGTTAAGGAGTGAGACATCTACATTGTCTTCAAAAGTTGTCCGTATGTAACATACGGCGGAAAGTGCCTCCGTGCTAGCGTCTGAGAATACATGAAGCTGCACACTATCCGGATTTCTCAAATGGAAGGAGTAGCATCGTGGTACATTTACTTTCCGAATGTCTTCCAACCTTGAAAGCCATTGTCTCCATTTCTCGTAGGTCGCCATCTGGATCTCATCATCCCAGCCTGTACCGTCCCTCCATACCTCTTGCAAGAGTATCAAGCCTTTGACCTTGTAATGTGCAATGAATCCGAGGGGGTCGTATAGGGACATAATGAGCCCACACATTTGTCGCTTGGTGGGTACATCGCCTTTCAATACACTTGCCTTAACCTTATGGAGCCCAAGCCTAAAGCCAAATGTGTCACTTGATGCATCCCACCATAGGCCAAGTATTCTTTCGCCGGGAAGATCTTTGTCCTCAAAATCCTTCACCCCTTCGGCTCTTAATTCTACCGGAATGGAGTCGATAACTTGCTTCGAATTGGACATCCATTTGCAAATCTTAAAGTTTCCAGCCTCATGAATCTCAGTTAGCTCCCTCCGCAACTGAATAGCTTCGCTTTCGGTGTCACAACATGCCAGTAAATCGTCCACATAAAACGCATTAACCGTTTGTTTGGCGGCACGGGGGTACTTTTCTCGATAATCTTCGGCGTTTTTGTTTTTGACATAAATTGCAGAAGCCGGTGAACATGTAGCGCCAAATATCATTACGGTCATAACGTAATGGTCCGGATTGCGCGTAGGATCCCCATCTCTCCATAAAAGTCGCTGACTGTCTTGGTCTTCCGGTCGTATTCCCACGCGGTGGAACATGTCAGTAATATCTCCAGTCAAGGCAACCTTGAAGCGTCGAAAGTTCCAGAGTACCGCTACTAGGGGTTGAATGAGACCAGGTCCTTTAAGCAGTTGATTATTCAAAGAAACCCCTTTCGTTTCAGCCTTGGCATCCAGGATAAACCTAAACTTTCCCGGCTTGTTTGGGTTTACATGGCCAAAGTGTGCAATTATGTTAGTCCTTTCCGTAGTTCTGTTCTTTTCCGTGTCTGTTAATTTCCTCATGTAGCCCTTCTCAAGGTATTCAGCCATTTTGTTGCGATAGGCCTGTGCAAAAACGGGATCCTTCATTTTCCTTTCTACGTATTTCAATCTGTTCAGTGCGGCCGCTTCCGTTTCTGGGAATGACACATGATCGTACCTCCAGAGAAGGCCCGTTTCCCATTTCCCGTTCGCCTTTCTTGTTGTAGACTCAAGGATTTCATAAGCCCTTTTCTCCTCCAGATTCTTTGCTCCATGCTTGGGTAACCGCACTCCAAAATCCTCGAAGGAGAAGGACCTTTTTACGAGATCATGCACCTCTGCATCTGAACTGCCGTATGCGATGCTAATGGAACCACCGCCACTTTGTTTCAGATTACCCGCCACAGTCCAACCAAGATTTGACCTCCAGCCTATCGGTTCACTTTCCTTGCCAGAGATCAGTTTCCTAGCCAAAATTAAATGTGGGTTATTATTACCCACAATGATGTCTGGTACGACATTCTCAAGGCTTGATGCAGGAGTATTTTTTAAATGTGGCCAAGTTCTGCGAATTTCTTCCATGTTAATTGAATACGGAGTCATTCTCAACTCTTGAACTGTGACGACATCAGACATTTTGTAATACTTGTCGCCCCTCAGTATTCCAGAGATTTCGCAGTCCAAAACCATTGCATTCTCCTCTTTGACCGGTTCCCCAGTTATTCCTCTGTATGTATACGTGATCTGCCTTCCGTGTACCCCGAGGGCAGAAGCAACCTTCTTTGTCATAATGCTGCGGCTGGCCCCCGTGTCCAGCAAAGCATAGCACCTGACAACACCGGACAGGCCACGGATTTTTACTGGTACGATAGGTAAAGGGCCGTGACATCCTTTAACAATCGCGACAGACCCTTGTAAAAGAGACATGTTGCCCTCCTCAACATCAGGTTCGTGGTTTTCATCATTTCCGGTTTTATCCAACTTTTTCGGTTCATCATTGTGAAGCAGCTTGTGGTGATTTCGACTGCATCCATCAGCTGGGCAAAGCGGACCGTCACACTCAGTAGATGTGTGACCTTCCTTCAGGCAGCGAAAGCATATCCTGGGCTGGATGGTCTTAACAATTTTCCAGCGTTCATCAACCGTTTTCTTTTTGAACGCAAAACATCTGTCGATGTTGTGCTTGTCTTTTCCACAGAACTTGCACTTCGGTACGCTAGTGGTTGTGTGGATTGCCCCAGGAGAATTTCGTCGAAAGCCCTTTATTTCCGGTCGATCTTCTCGGATTACTTCCGTTTTTACGTCTGCACGTTGGTAAGCGATGTCAAGATGAATGCTTGTCCATTCAGCGAAGCTTCCAATGTCTTCCCGCCGGCTTTTGTCCATGGCAAGCCACTCATACCATCTGGTCGCTAGGTCGGGCGAGAGTTTTTTAACCAAAGTGTCAAGTAGCTCAACGTTTTTCAGGTAGCCGTCTTCTCCAAACGAAACTATGTTTGTTACTAAGGACTGAACTGCCAGGCCCAATTCTATTATCGTTTCTGGTTTTGACAGGGACACATTGCTACAAGTCTTAGCACGAGCTGCAAGGGCATTTAACACAGTTCGGGGCCGACCGAATCGTCTTTCCAGAGATTCCATAATAGCACGGACATTCAATACATTAGCCATCAGATGCTGAACAGTTTGTTTGGCTTGGCCGACCAACGCCTTTCGAAGTCGTAGAAGGTTCTCTGAGTCGTCGAAATGGTATTTACGAGTGGTCCGGTCATACTCTTCGCGGAACTGGATCCACTTCTCCGGTTCACCGCCAAACTTGGGGAGTTCAGCGTCTCCGCCTCTCGTGTACACCCGATGTGGCTCTTTGCTTTGACCAAAATTATTTAAAGCGAGCACCAAGTCATCTACTGTGAGGTTTAGCTTAGGCTCTTTCTGTTTGTGCCCGGTCTTCTCGTCATTAAGATTCTCAGAGTGTTGACTCCGCCTGCGCGAGTCGCAGGCTTGGCCTTGTAACCAATTGTTTACTTTCTCGTTCCCCTCTTCATTAACTTGCTCCGGATGATTGAGTTGATTCGGTTTATTTTCTTCGTCTTCAGACTCAATGTCTTGCAGATCAGCATCCCTCTCAAGAAAGATAATAGCTTTCCTGCGCTTGACTTTTTCCTCTTCTAAATCGAATTCTATTTCCAGCTGATTAACTTTATCTTCAGCCTCAATCTCTTCATGGATCAGTCTACTAGCCATGGCATCATTCTCATCCGGTTTATTTTTTGCCCAGCATTCTTTTAATGAGACAATCCTCTTTCGTATCCCCTGAAGCGTGGCTCGCGACTGCTCCAGAGTGGCTTTCTTCTCAGCAAGCCCATCGTCCAGGACAGCAATTTGCTTGGCTACATTAACCTCCACACCTGTCGGCCGGCTACGAATCGACCTTCCTACAGACACCACACTAGCTGCCTTCCTCTGATTCGTCGTCGGGACGTTCCCACCTTCGCAGGACATGCTGCACGATACAATCACGGATTCCTCAGCTGTAGTCTTCCTGGAACTCTTTTCCCCGAACTCTTTGACTACAGCTGTTTCGTGATTACTTTCAAAACAATTAGACACGAATATCAAGCAATTTAATTAGGCTTCCCGGGTTTCGGCACCAGCTGTCGCCCTACGACTAAGTTGCCCAGGTTCAATGTTTGTTTGTATGTTTTGGTAGACGTTCTCACGGCCGTTGCTCGACG
>VICI01000415.1:0-39459 GCA_019593645.1 Akabosia matsudoensis | reverse complement strand
CCAAGAGGTCCAAAACTTAGAAGGCAAGGCTCGTTTCAGTTTTATCGTTTGTTTTATTAAAGAAAATATGGATGGGTTTTGTCATCATCAAACTAAGCTTTAGGAGGAGAGAGGGTAGACGTAAGAAAGTGAAAGACGTACGTGGCATGATAGCGTTTCTCTGGAGTGTAGCATCTCTGGGTTTTCGCGGAAGAACTATGGAAATCATGCCTAATCGCGTTAGTAGTCAGTTATAATAAGATTTTCTTGTTTTTGAGCATTGTTCTTTTCAGTAAACCGACCCTTTGTCGGTCTTGGGAAACTAAGGAAACGCGTGCCGAAAATGAAGGAAGCTGATAGATTATTTTTATTTAATAACAGCAAAGATATGATGGTTTCGTAATTCTTGAGAGTTTTTAGGACAACTGTGATAGAAGAAATTCGATGCAGACAAAAGCCATGACGATAAAGCCTTTAATCTACACCAAAAAAGAGCTTAATTATGTTTTGCTGTCTTTCGGTGTTTTTGGTCCGAACGTGTATGTAACAGAATTACAAATTAGGTTTTTGGCAGCTGGAGACTGGAAACCGTTTGAAATAGTGAAATTGAAGACACAGAGTGTTCATATTTGCCAGAGGCGAAACATGGTAAATGTATCAACGAAAAACGGGTCAGAACGAATGATTCATGGTCGCTATTGTGTGAACTAAGTACATGATGAGATCCGCAGAACTGATTTTATTGTAGAAGGCTTCTTTACATTTATCGCTTTCCTTTCCATTAAGCATATTTGAGATTAAACACATGAAGTGTATTGGTAGCTGTAACCTACCTGGTGTTCTGCAACCAAAAAAAGTTAGATAAAATCTGAAAAGTTAACATCGCTGTAGTACGTCATTGCCTCATTTCAGCTCGTTGCAACATTGAAAGTGATGATGAGTCACCATCAATGAATGCAATGATGAGTTGGAAATCTTCATATAAGAGGATTTTCGATTGAAGACAAGATTTTAACATGATATTGATTACAGTTACATATTCTTTCATGGAAAATCTGCTGACAATTGAAGTGGTGACAGAAACGATTAGTGCCTTAGGATACTAACACGGTTTCCGACACGGAACATGACGCGCACAACCATAACTACAAAGATGAAACCAATCTTTCAATTTGGCCTTGAGGTGTCAATATCGTTATATTTTGCAATGTATAGTGTCCATAACTCTCCAAAAGGTTAGGCACCGCTGGATATTGATCCAAATTCAACCCACGGTGTTAATTCAACAGCATCTTCAAGAATATTTAACGCCTACACGTTAGGCCAGGAAATTTCTTTCCCAAATTGAGCTGTAACGCGTTCCGGATGTTGAAGGCCTTACAGTTCAAGATTCATGTAAACAATTTGCACCATGGCGTTAAGATACGAACAGACCCCGAAAAAAATCAGAATGCTTTTTTTATCCTTAACTCGTTGGGGGAAAATCCTTGGCCTACAACTGTATTGGCTTTATAATGTTGTTATTGACGCTTTTAAATTTACACCGTTGTTCCACCCTAGCGATTTGATTTTTCACACACTTTGAAAGCATTGAAATTTAGAAATTCGGCACCTGCTTGTTTATTCAACATTTCAAAAAATTCTTATGCAGTCCTTGCTCCTTTCAGTGCAGATGGGATTGGCCATCGATGCATGCGATGTCCTTTCCCACTTTGGTTCCTAATGAATGAACGTTTGTGTATGTATATATGTGTTGTTGCAATGGAGGTCGCGTGAAACTGTTTACAGCGAGCCTAACGAAAGGTTCTGTGTTTGGAAGATAAAACTAATGCGGGTGAACGCAAGGTACTGCATAATTACTATGTTTAAAATTTGTGAATGAGCTAGGACATAAAAGAAGGTATTTTCACTGTGCCAATGAAAGCTCCACTAACGCTGAAAGTCATGCAATTTGTCCATCACTTCTCACTGAGCTCAAGTAACTCGTTAAGGCATCGTTGCTTAACCGTTCTTTTTAATTCTATGCACGTACATGTGTGTAAAAATTCAACTTGTTTCCGTTTTCGATAATTTTACCAGCTTATTTTGCTGGATGACTTTATTTGTGTCGATTCATGCCAAATTAAGTTTATAATGCATGGATGTGAAGTTTTTCCGTGTTCGCATGATTCATTGCAGTTCAAGTTAAAGAATTGAAAAAAAACCACATGAATAATCACATCACCCTGTTCTACCAAGCAGTATAAAGCTTCGAGTGCAATGAATATTCAGCCCTATTGCTGGAGAATATCTTTTTCAACATGTACAAATTATAATGTACAAAGTTTCCTGAGCCTCTGCTATAAATACTTTTATAGCGGCCGTCTGCGAATAAATTGTAGAACGCAGTAGTCACAAACATCTCGATGCCAGCCGTGATACAAAAATTTGCACGGCCTGTTATAAATCGGAGTGTACTGCACTATTTATTATCTCCGCACAGGCAGCTTTTGGTTTCAACATGGTAGGTTCGGTTGGTTTTACGTAATGTTGCTCATCATTTAAACATCTTTGTACTTAATGGTAAAAGATCTTGTACGATTCCTTTATTACGATTACAGAATGGGCTAAGTATTGTAGTGAGTATCGTGACAGTATGAACGTTCGAAAGCTACTTCCACAAAGCTTTCAAGTATGAAAGGGAATAATAGCAAATTTCAGATAGTAACATTTCGACTTTCCAACTTCTACAATATCTAGAGATTACTTTCCTATTATGCATTATTCCTTTCACTTTTTTCGGATTTTCACCTCATCATGAAAATTTGAGAATGATTACAATGAATATATACATGTAGCCGTCATATTCCAATACAGTATAAATTTACCTCAGCTCAGATGCAGATAATAGTTTCAAATTGTAACAAAATCTTGAGATAGTTGCACTATTGTTTGAAATGGCATCGACAATCTTGTAATAATGAGAATATCTACGAATGTATAAAAATATGACAGTCTGTAACAGGTAGACTTGGTGAAAGCAACTACACTTTTATATCGCACACCAAATATTAGTCATTCTAGAGAAAGCAGCAACAGCAGAACACGATTGAAATATACGAAAGGTTTTCATTTGTTCTGTGGGGCAGACTGTTACCTTGTCTGCGACCAAACCATTTTACTTGATGAAGCATATTTCTCTAGATGTTCGGCATTAGCTTGTTTGTTAGTCATCCAAATTGCATTGAAGTAACGAGAGAAAAGCCCAAAATATTCAGTACCTTTTCTGGGATTTCCTTGGCTCTCTTTTTTCTACTATTCCTCCGGCTCCCTTCACGGCGACAAACGGAGGGAACTGTATAGCCAGCCCAGAAAGAACGGAAAGTCCGAGAGAGTAAAAAGGGAGCCGGCTAGCTTGTTTTTCTCCTTGTGAACATGTCAAGGATTGGACCCTTTTCAGTTAAAACACTATTTCCCAAAGCATTCACCATAGGAAAGGTAAATAGTAAAAAAACAGGCCTTCTGTATTTTCCTCGCGTAAATGGAAAACATGACTCGGTGGAAATCGCAGGCAAAGACGTCAGAAGAATATAAGATGGTGTGTGTGATCAATACATACACCGTCGCTTATTTCTTCGTCGTCTTTTTTTCTTCTGTACCAGGACATGGTTAGATATACAACGGCGAGGGCGGAAGCCTCACCCTTGTCTTGGAGAACATTATGTACTTGCTCCGGCTACTATTTAACATACAACGTTTAGCAGGCAAAGACGGTTCGGTTTTTCGCAGCCATATTTTCTCCCTCACGAGCATGGGCATTTATACCCGCTCGCTAAGCAAGCCCGAAAAATGCCGAGTGAAAACAACAGCTAGACATTCAACATACTCACACATCTTTCTAAAGTTTTGCATGTGAAAGTTGGATGATGCTGGAGAAAAGATGCTTACTTCCTCTTTTGTATAAAAAATCTCTCGTCACAACGTTTGCTACTAACATCATCATCGTCCATATTTGCGTCGTCATCATCACGATAGCTTTTCCAAAACACGATACAACTAGACAGCAAAAAAGTACTGGACAGACTGTATGGAATAGTAATGTTGTAAAACAGAAAAAGAGCATTTTGTTCTCTTCTTTTCTCGCCTCGGTAGGACTGCTAATGTTGAAGCATGCAGTTCTGATGTTGGTGGTGGTGATGGTGGTAGTGCAATTGTGAGTGATGATGGTATGGACCGGCGCATTCCTGACAAGAGAAAGAACACAATTGACGTCACGACCTGACCCTTGACCTTTGTAAAATTAATAATTTGGACTAGAGCTCTGTTTTATCTTGCTTTCTCTTATCTTTTCTTTGGTTTTCCGTGATGTGTCTATGATATCTAACAGGAGAATAATAATTTGAACAAAAGAGAAAGCTGTGGAAGATTATGGTGGAGTAGGGAAAGAAGGATGTAGGCTCTGTGGCGAAGGTAGTGGTGGAAGTGTGCAAACCGTAAATTTGCTAGTAAATGAATGACACCATTCCTGTATATGGCTTGGGAGGGCTGAGGAACACAAATCGAGAATTCTTACGTCTAGATTGGAGAGCGAAGGTGTATGAGACGGGGCACGTGAGAAATGATGGTAATTCAAGCAACGAACAATTTGGAAAAGTTGGCTAGGCAACCCGTCTTCTACTGACCAGCTTTTTATCGTTCATACTGAGATGATGGATACAATGTTAAAATTGATGACATCTTCACGTTCCATTGTGTTGAAAACGGTGACGTCTCTGATTGTTCTCAAGTCATCGTCATGTTCATTCTCATAGTAGGCCTGCAAAGAGACTCTGCTTTGTGTTGCTGTTCGAAAAAAATATAACGAAAAGTATTTATTGGTCACGTGATGCAGTCCAACCCGGTTATTGATGTTGTCAATAAAAATATTTCTGAAAGAGAGTCAAAGCATTTGAATGATCAAGGTCGTTATCATCGGCAGTATGATGTGTTCAAAACATTTTTCATGATATCACCACCACTCCTCTTGTTAGTCTTGAAACAAGTCCCACGAATAGTTACTCTACAGTTAAAATTGTTACAGTTGCTACTGATCATAGGGCTTGCAAAAGTGCTCCAAACGTTTCTCTTTGCCGTTAGCATCCCAAAACATTTAATTGACTATACGATACAAATGTTTAGGTGTCAGAAATGATACATTGGAAAACTAATGCGAAGTAAAAAAAATGTTAGTCAGTTCTGTTGACACTAAAATGACTGAACGGGGAGATAGATAGTTAGTACCGTGTTCTTACGTTGCGCACGTTTATTAATCCTTCTTGGAAGGAAAACAGGTAACTAAATGATACCCGTGAAATGCGTGTTAATTTTTATACGATAGTTTCGTGAATGGGCCAACGACTAAATCAATTCCTATTTCCTCCTCATTTGATAATTTTTTGTTTTCTTGTTCACAGATCTGTGATTGCATCTCTATCGGAGGCGTGCAAGTATGAATGAATTAGATAGTTTAAGACAAGAAGCCGAGACTCTGAAAAATGCGATCCGAGTAAGTTGACATATTATGACATTTACGCATGTGGGAGGAGAGTGCATATTGAGTTGTACAACGTTGGATGTTATATTAGGATGCTCGGAAGCAAGCATGCGATACGACGCTTGTCCAGGCGACCACCAATCTGGAGCCTATCGGCAGGATCCAGATGCGAACAAGACGGACGCTGCGGGGTCATCTGGCTAAGATCTATGCAATGCACTGGGGGTCAGACTCGAGAAACTTGGTATCAGCGTCTCAAGATGGAAAGCTCATAGTATGGGACTCGTACACGACAAACAAAGTGCATGCCATCCCGTTGCGTTCAAGTTGGGTCATGACTTGTGCCTACGCACCCTCAGGCAGCTACGTGGCTTGTGGTGGACTCGACAATATCTGCTCCATTTACAGGTACTACAATCAATTCTTTGCGGCTGACCTGCTTACATTTACTAGTTCGTAGTTAGTAGAGTAGTTAGATGGTCAGTCCGAAGAACAAATTATTTTTGTGTGGATGTCTGACTATGGTACACGTAGAAAGACATAGTTGAGTTGCACACTAAACAGGGTTATTGGATGGCATATTAGTTTGAAGACGAGGGAGGGTAATGTCCGAGTCAGCAGGGAACTACCTGGTCACACTGGTTATCTGAGTTGTTGTCGCTTCCTGGACGACAATCAGATTGTCACGAGCTCCGGAGACATGACTTGTGCACTGTGGGATATCGAGACCGGCCAACAATGCACGTCCTTCACGGGGCATACTGGTGATGTCATGTCACTGTCATTATCTCCTGACTTTAGGACTTTTGTATCAGGAGCTTGTGATGCTTCTGCCAAGGTAAGCGAAACCCACTTCTCACCCTAGCAACAAACGTTGACATATTCGCAAGTAAAATTAACGATTCTTTTTGTAGTTATGGGACGTCAGGGATGGGCTGTGCCATCAAACTTTCTCGGGTCACGAATCTGACATAAACGCCATAGGAGTAAGTGCTTCATTCAAAAGAATTAAACTATCATCTCTCTATGCATTTCTAATGATCATTTTTTGCATAGTTTTTCCCGAATGGTTTGGCGTTCGCCACTGGTTCTGATGACGCGACCTGCCGTCTCTTTGACATCCGAGCGGATCAAGAACTGGCCATGTACTCGCATGACAACATCATTTGCGGAATCACCTCGGTGGCCTTTTCCAAATCCGGCCGCCTTCTGTTAGCCGGCTATGATGATTTTAACTGCAATGTTTGGGACTCCATGAAAACTGAGCGAGCCGGTATGTTCACATTATCCGTTTACGTTCATTCGCACGCATATGTGAGTGTCTATCGTGACTCTCCTGATCCTAACTTTCTCCTTTCTTTGTCGGCTACAGGTGTTCTAGCAGGTCACGACAATCGTGTGAGCTGCTTGGGCGTCACGGAAGATGGTATGGCTGTAGCCACAGGATCTTGGGATAGTTTTTTGAAAATATGGAACTAGGCGTCGTATATTATTATAACAATTATATTATTATTAGTTATTATTATTCTTATGAATTGTATTCAAATTGGAGTTTGTATAGCTAACAATTAATTACTATTATTAATTATTCATCATACATATTATATTACTACTCTTACATCATACATGTATAATAGACCATATTATATACTGTTATCATTGTGACAGTGGTGTGCGCTTCTTTTTAATACTAAAACAAACAAAGATGAAAGAGCGAGCAAAACGTGAGTAGACAAGTCTCTTGTCCAACTCACATTCACACACGCTTTTTACCCTTTATATACAGAAAAATAGAAAAAGATACAATGCGTTGACTTTAATTACAAGTGAGGAGAACCCGAACAAGCTGTTAAAATTTTAATTGTTAGAAGATCAAGAAACAACTTGAAACAAGCTCTACTCTTGTTCTGTTTTTTCGTGTCATGAGGCCAACTTGGTGTTGTATTTTGCCGTGTTGTTTAACTGCCTGTTATTAATTGTCGTCATTTTGCATACGTACGATATTTGGTCCTGCTAAAGCAAGTACTGTACACGTATTTGTCTACATCTAATTGACTTATTGGGGAGACTTTCTTGTCATTGAGGGACACACAAAATTAACAATACAAGTTTTGACAAGGTGTTAAGAAATAATTTACTATTAATGTGTTGATTTGTGTTGATATGAAAAGGGTAAAGTTTCAATAATTGCTTTATATCTTAAGTCCCATGTTCACCAAGTCAGCATTCTTTTGGAAACAGTGGGACAAGTCAGGAAGGATAAGTTCATTTGCAGGACGAAAATTCCAGGGAAAATGTAATTTGTATCTGTTCACATTGCGATAGGAATACAATACCTTTTAAAAATGTCCGCTATTTACTATCTTCTTACGTAAACTAAGAGGAAAAAAAATATATACAGTGTATAGGGAAGAAGAGCAAGATTTTTTATACGAATTCATTTAAAAACTATGGAATAGTTAGGAATCAGGAAAGCAGTAAGGGAAAAAGGAAACAATGCATTTTACATAATATCAAATCGCGCATTAACTTCACCACATGACAAAAAATGTTGGCTTTTTGTTCCAAAAACAAATCAAGATAAGTTAACCTTGCGCAAAATGCTGTCCAGCACAACAATATAAAATGAAAATTTATTGAATCGTTCTTGAGTTAATTATTGTTAACATTGCAAAACTACCATAACAACCACTACACAAGATCTAAAAAAGCGCACATACCACTACTACATACGCAGGTAATATAGCCATGAAATATATATGCCAACTTTGGTTCCGAACGAGCTAGAAAAAAATATACAACTTGGGTTGAAATATGATGTATGAGGTGGCCACAGGTGAAACGAAATCTAATATTCCAAAAAACTACTTTTAAACTATTATTTTACAAAGTTTTACGTTTAAGAAGGTATGTTTTATAACTGAAAATAATGATTCATTTGTGTATTATCATTATTTATTTTCTTTTTTTTGAATGTGAACGCTTTGAATTGATAAATTCGTATATTCCTTATTTCTTTTTATTTGAGAACACATACACATCAATACTTATTTCACATTTATTGTTTGAGTTATACTATTTACTGCATGTATAAAACTATTACGTATTAAAAACCGATCACATGCACGTTATATAATGTATAATATGAATAACAGTAAACAGTTATCAAGTTGATTGTATAGTTTTTTTTTTTCTTCAGTGTAACTGTACATAAGCCATAGATATATTGCGTACTAAAAGCACAGAAAGAATTCACAGTTTGTTTTGGATAGAACCCTTCCTGATCAAAGAGAACAAAGTCATTTTTAACAAAGGCAAAAGTTCAATTCAACAACAATATTGCCAGAGGTGAATACAGTCCCTTTACCTGTTTGTATTGCTTTTTTACAGGCGTAGATTTTTACTACATTTTAAAAGAATGATGACGATTTACAATCCACAATACAAACGAAACCGTACACATACTCTGTGAAATTCGCTGAATAAAATGAGTACGGACATTCTACTGCCAGGTTGTCGTCATCGTTTCAAAACCAATTATTATTATAATTAATCTTGAGAAAAAAGTACATTTTTAGTGACAACAAACAGATATATGGAAACGTCAACTTTATTATTACAAATCTACAAAACATATATCACAACGATTACTACAATTTAAAAAACTGTTTCAACTCTACAATATAAAATGAACCTTACGCATACACGTTTTTTGCCTGCACAAAACAAAACTACGATAGCTACTTTTTTGTTATTCATTAAAAGTATCTTTCTTTTTACTTTCACTGTTCTAATTGTTGCTAGGTATCTGAACTATATAGAAAAATCTCTTCCACGGTTGTTGTTGTAAACTCACAGAAGAAGCCAAGCCAGCATAAAAAAAAACTAGGATTCCTTGAAGGATCAGTAAAGATTGAAGTCATTTTTTTCTGTGAAATAATAAGTTTTTTGTTAGTTTTTTTGTTCAAACTTGTAAAAACCAATGTTGCTTATTATTATTAACTATTGTCAAGTAAGGAGAAAACAAGATTGCTTATTGGAATGCTTGATAATATGATTATTATTATCCAACAAACAACTATATATGAATATATTATATTGTAATTATAATATACCAAAACAATGACTGCTTATTATATACAATTATTATTCTAATTATAGTACGATAAACAAAACATATTTTGATTGAGTGAATTTTAAAAATGATTTCTCTTTTTTTCTCAAGTTTCCCCGTTGAGTTCTTCTTGAGTACGTACATTTACTATTATTACAAATAACAAAGCGTGAGGAATCTTTTTTCTTTACTTTAAAACAAATCAATTGCATGGAAAATATTATTCAAATGTACATTATGTAATGTAATAAATGGAAGTACATAATTATATGCTACTACTACTACAAATTACAAACATTTTTACTTGATTTATGTTCTCGTTCTTGTTGTTGCTGCTCGTGTTAAAAAACCCTTTACTTTTTTATGTAGTTTTGTTCATTCATGTTTAAAAGTTATCCGTCAAGTAATTTAATGAGTCGCACCTTCTTACAAAACCTGGAAAGCAAATAAAGGTTGTTACTGGACAGGGAAGAATATAAGGAAAAATTTGCTTTGCACTTTTTCTCTGTCAAATTGTCATACAAAAACGCATGCTTGTGTTTGTGTCACAACAGTTTCCGGTCGAGTTTCTCCTAGACAACATCTTGGCTAGACGTTTTGAGCTTACTTATCAGTTTTTCATTGAATAGCTGTAGTCCTGCGTGGCATTAAAAATATCTACTTTTAAACGTTGTAATTTATCTCTCTCTATGTTAATGTAAATGTATACACACGCACACTCAAAACATTTTAATGAACATTAAAACATTGTAAAAACTAAACTTTTTACAAAAAAGACGAACAAAGTAACTGCTGTGTCGTATAATATCCATTTCTCTTTACTAACCGTGTATGATATAACTGTACATGTACGACCCTACATTTCATTTCCAGATTCCTCACCCATAATTGCATGTTTTTTTATCACGTAAGGCTTGGAATTTAAAATGGAGTTATGCCACATTTAGCCGCAGATAAAGGTCGTTGTTGGTTGTGTGTAGCCGTTTCAAACAATGAATGCTATTGTTTTTTAATGGGACCACGCATGTCGAAAGACAGGAGAACAAGTTCAAGTTAACTTTCACAAGTCTAAGTATTACAGTATTAACTTATGTTAGCAGAAACATATTCCTTAGTGTGCAAGCTTATGCTAATGTGTCATTTATTTGCATGGGCATGTAATCTTAATTTAAGATCAAAGTTTCATCGTTAGCGTTTGGTTGGTTGCATGTATATACGTTTCATTTTTTAAATCTTTACCAGATACGTACAGCATATGTATATACGGATAAAGTTCCTAATACACCCGAATTGAACGAAATGTCTAAGTTTTAAGCAAAAAATCTAAAATTTAAGGATTTGTTTTGGTTGTAGAAGAAAGAAATACGTTGCATGAGCTTTCACCTGTGCTCGAATGAACGAACTGTTATAAACATCACTCGGATTAAAAAAGGCTATATATGTTCCATAAAACCAATCAATATCATGATCAGATCAAAATGGCTATAAAAGATTCAAAAGTATGTAAGGTTTATATGTATACATGAAGGGGAGTATTTTTATTGTTGAGTTCTCTCTTAAACTACAAAAACTTTCATGATTTGCCAGAGAATTTTTATGTTTGAAATGAAATTTGAATGACCAACCAAACTAATGGACACATTTAACACAAAACCCACACTGTAAAAAATTTAATAATCAAAATATTTTGATTTAGTCAGGTCAGGACAAGTAAAAAAAGTAGACCTGAGTTCTCCAACGCAACGTCGCATCAGATGCAATTGAATTTGTTACTCATCCAAGCCCACTCTAATTTGGCACAATGAAATATGTGATCTTTTTTCAATTTTCGGTTACAAAACTGAACCTATTTCATTTTATTTCGGATTCTTTATGCTGACTTTTTTCTTTTGAAATGATTCTGATTATAATTCAGATACGATTTTAGTGAATGGGCTTGTCCCAAACAGACAAAATTGAAAATACACACTGTTTTTCCAAAGTTATGTCATAGTTTATAAATACTGAGACAAGAGTGTATCTAGAGTAAGAGACAAGCTAGAAGTCATCACGTTTCCGCTTTATTGTACTCAAGTAAAGCAAATTTGTCAAGACTACTTGACGATCGTACGTACCAAAAATGTAATTTTGCGCTATGCAACTCGAAAAGCATTTGTGTTACAGTTACTGAACCCATCTCCATCATAGTTATTCTTTTAAACTTTCATGTCAAAGCGAACGAACGCATCAGCTTTGTACAAACTGTTTTATTGACAATGAAATATCAAACAAAAAATATTTTATGCAAGGGCTCAGGTATAAATAAAACATTTTTTGTACAAACATCCCCATGCAGTGTTGTTTTGACATGAACGTTTCTAAGCAATCCCTGCAATCTTTGTTGCTACTTAATATGTGCGTAGTTAACTAAATCAGCGTTGCAATTTTTACATTTTTTCATTGTTATCCTCCTATCTTGAAAGAAATTGTTAAGAAGACACACAAAATGTTCTATACTGCGGAATGACTGGGTAATGTTTATACTTTTGAACTGAGGAAAATATGTAAGAATGAATGATTTTGTTTAGAGTACAACTATATTAACTACGTAAACCTAAAATTATTACCGTGTACATATAAAATAACTGCTGTTTCATAGTGTTCAGACCTTTCATCAATATTTCACTCAGCCGACCAGCAAAAGGAGAAGATAAAAAGATAAACTTGAGAGAAGCAGAGAAACAGACCAAAAACAAGACAGAGTTTTCACCACAAAAAAAATATCTCCTACAAGAGTTATATCTTGTATAGTATATAATTATTGTTCATTCATACAAGAAAAAAAAGCATAACCAGTCTTAAAACTCATCACTAAAACTTTCTCTGCTTCCTCGCTAAAACTTCTTTCTAAAGAAATTTCATACACTAACCACACATATGAAAAAAAGAGTGTTTTTGTAAAGTCTCCACCAGTTGAAGAGCAGAAAAAGAAAACAAACGAAAAAATTTGTAAAACTAAAATCTTCGTTTTGAAAGTTTAATAATTGAAATGTCAACGGATCTATCGAGTTTAGGAATCCCGAAAAGAGAAACTTGTTCGTAAATTTGTAAAGGAATCAAAAAAGGAGCGCATTGAAAAAGTCACTTCTCATCTACATGTAACGAATTGACAGCATTATTTTATCTGCTTTTAAGCGTAGATTTAAGGATCTCATACAATGGAAACAGCCCTGTTTTTTTCTGTAGATCTAAAATTTTTAACAATAAAAAAATATCTTATCACATGTCTGTACATATTAGATAAATAGTAAACTCTACTGGATAAAAGTGTACCATATAATAATTTGTACCATTTTACCATAAAAATCAATTTTACTGTACGTAACTTAACAGTTATCTTTTAACAATGTTAGAAAAGAAAAATGAAATGATGATGCTGCCAAAAAACAATTTAACTATACATAAAGAAATATACTTCTACATTTTTAAGCATACAAAATAATAAATATGCTATGACAAATACAACACATAACACACAACAAATGCATGTAAAATGTAACAATCTATAAATTACAACTTTCTACACACTGCTATCCAAAACAATGTTATTTCCGTTTTATAATGATAAGTAGGGTCAACTTCTGTAAAGTTGGAAGTGTGCATATGCAGTTTAGTCTCCTCGTTTGTTCAACATGTAAATGGTTACGGTAAAAGGAGTATTATGTTCTATGTAATTATTTATACGTAACGTATAAGTACTTAAGCTCTATATTTTATTCCTTTCTCCTTGTCAGTTGTAAAATGACCGTTTTTCTATAAGAAACTGAAACGTTAAAAGATATCAGCAAAAAAAATCAACCATTACAATTAACGGTGATGATCAAAAAGCAAGTCATGCAAAACTCAACCGATTTCTTTATCTAAAAAAAGAACTATTTACGAATTAGTTTCTTACGGCTTAATAATTGTATCCGACAACTATTTAAAGAAAGTAAACAATTCTCATATAGCATAGCTTGCCAGCTATTTAAATTATTTATAGATGAACTAACGTTGACATATTAAAACCGTAGCGTATAGCTAAAAAGAAACTTAAGTGAAAGCCCACTTGCTAAAAGAAAATACACAACACAGCTAATCAAAAGATAAGCAAGTTCACTATCATACTATATAGAATACAATCTTTACGTGTGTGTACATACTCTTCAAGTTTGAGAGAGAAAAAAAAATAACAAAAACGTTATGTGTATAAGGAGGTGTATAAAAAAGAAAAAAAACTTGTTACAAAATAATTTTACATCCATTTTACTAAGCTATAAAAAAAAGGTAAAATATCTGCGAACACTTTTAGGGATAAGGTTCTTCGAGTGTGTATAAAAAAATAAAAGTTACAAATAATAAGAAAATTGTATTTTAGTTTTCGAATCAATAAGGGTATAATGAGAGTAGACATACGAAAAAAATTGTGAGGTAAAAAAATGGTCGATGGTAAATAATGAGAAATAATAATAATTTAATATGGATATCATAACTTTTAGGTATGGATAATGTATGTATTGTACTACCACTATGTATGATTACTTATTACATAATGACTCAGCTTGTATGAAAAAAAATATGTGTAGCGGTAATTTGCATTAAAACTTTTTGGAAAAAGAATGGCTTCTTTTGATTAAAAATTAATCCAAACTATAATCACTCGTCAAGTTATTTCACCCGATGCAGAAGCATTCCTTATCTTTCAATCTGTGAGATTAGTGCATGGACGTGAATGAAACCTGGCACAAAGATGGGGAGCAGGTGACTTCAGAAAAACTCATACACAACTTGTTTGAATTTTAGAGTGTAAAAATGCATAATGCGTCAGAGACGCTACTTTTTATTTATGTTCCATTGTTTTACAATCGTTTTAAAATGTTTCTCAAATCAACCGGTGGACTTTCATATATCAGTACTGAACTAAAATTAAATGAAATACATAAAATGAGGACGTTAAGAACTCTGCACAAAACCAAATAACCATTATTTCCCAATCCCTAATAGTGAATATAGTAAAAAAAAATTAGAACTGCTTCCTCTGGACGATAACCTTGCGTTTGGCATCGAAAGTGAACTTGTTTTGCTTGAAAACGTCCGATTCGTAAAATGAAAAAACTGAATGAATGTTCATAGCGCTGGCTTTCTCCACAAAATCCTTTTCGCTGATCTCCACATACTCTGGAATGGTTCTGTATCTGTTTTCCAAATACAGAGACTGCTCGGCAACCATACTCTTGATGATGAACAGGAGGAGCTCATGGTTGTCCTTTCGGTAAGTCAAGTACCGGCTGAACTGCTTCCGCATTTGCCGCATGACACTAAATTTCTGAGTTTCGATGAAGCTCTCAAGGACAATGCGAATGGACATGTTGATGTCGTCGTCGTTGACATACTCTCGCAAGTGAATTTTAGCATGGGCTTCAGCGATACGGATCATACATTCAATGTGACGAACTGTAATAGGGATGCTCCCAGTTGTCATGGACTCCCTTCTCAGTTCACTGTACAAGTGGGCAACACGATCTCCATCCATACCACCACTCTCCAACTTGGGTTTGCAAGTTTGCCTCGCGTAGATTAAATATTTTTGAAATAAATCTTGAGGAATCTTTTCGACTTTCGATTTAGGCTCTTCCATTTCTAGCTCATCTGCATCTCCATCTTTCTTCTTTCGTCCCTGGCTCCTTGGAGTCTGCATATCATCCATGTCCACATCATCATCATCATCGTCCTCATCTTCAGTCTGCTGATGATTGGGGTGATGACGAATGTGCGAATTGATAACGAACTTAGCCAGACGTTCGTCTATTTCCTGATCCGGAGTATCCCTCACAACGCACAGGATGTCAAATCGCGATAAAATGGGCTCGGTAAGGTCCACATTCTCAGAGAAGGTCATGGAAGAATCGTACTGACCGCCCATGGGATTAGCAGCAGCTATGATGGCACACCTAGCTTTCAAGTTAGTGACGATTCCTGCTTTACTGATACTAATACTTTGCTGTTCCATGGCCTCGTGAATACTTGTTCGATCAGCGTCATTCATCTGAAAACAAAGAGTTTCCAAGCATTTGTAATGTACTCTGTATCCATCATAAGCTTAACAATATGTATAACTTTGGGTTAGCTTAATTTTACCTTATCAAACTCATCGATCAAGCAGACCCCTTCATCAGCGAGAACTAAAGCGCCGGCTTCCAAGGTCCATTCCTTGGTCATTGGTGACCGCTGCACATACGCTGTGAGACCAACCGCTGATGCACCTTGGCCAGTAGCATAGACACATCTTGGAGCTGTCTTCTCCACATACTTCAAGAACTGACTCTTGGCAGTTCCAGGATCTCCACAAAGCAAAACATTGATGTCCCCTCTGACTTGATGTTTCTCGCCCGGATTCTTCCTCACTCCACCAAACAAGCTCAAAGCAATTCCTCTTTTGATGTCATCGTGTCCATAAATAGACGGAGCAATGCTGGCAACAATTCTGTCAAAAATGCGATCATCCTTACTCAGTTCCAAAATAACTTTGACATCTTCATCACTGAGGGCTTGGACACAGGCTTTATCATCTTTCTTCAAAATGTAGTTAGCCAAAATAACTGTCGAGAACACAGGAAACCCTTGCTTAACATTCAAGCTTCCATCGTAAGTGTTGGTGTAGATTCCGGTCAAGTCGATTTCGTCTCCAGGCTTGCACAAGTCAGTAAGGTCGCTGAGACAAATGACGTCCTTGGAGCGTGGCAATCTTCCAGGGGGAACTTTCCCGGGACTTTCTTGAATCACAAGACGTTGGTAGTTCTGATAAATTGTTTTCTCCATGTTCAAAGCAAACGGACCAGAGCGCTGACACTCAACACAATTGCTTGGCTTCGTCTCAGCTCCTTGTTGTTGAACAAAGGGCCCCAAAACAGTTCCACATCCGAGACAATCATACATTGCCAATGACAACTGAGGAAGAACTCCAGTTGCCGAAGTGATGACGCCAGTAACACGAACCATTTGATTTAAATGCAGCTGGCGAAGTGATCTTAAATGCTCTGTCAACGGTAAATTTGTAATGCGAACATGAATGTCTTGAGAAACACGTCGGTAGTGTTTGTACATGTGGAAAACGACTGTTCGAAAAGCTTCGTCTAATATTTCCAGCATTTTTGAGTGGAGCCTCAGGCAAAAAGAAAGCCAAAATTTGTTCTCCAGTTGCGAGTTGATGGTAGCATACTTCAATCGATGTTTTGTTGTCCTCGCACATCTTCCGGATTTTCTCTTTGTAAACGGCAATGCCCCGGTTATCCTTGAACGTGTGCAAAAAGTGTTTGAACCTGTGCATGATTTCATGTTTGGTTCCAGGCATGACGATCCACTCTTGGACAGCCATTCCACGAGTGTCTTCCAAGTTGTCAAGCTTTTCATACTGATCATCGTCAGTTTTCTCAAGCATGGATGTTTCAGACTCTCCACTGTGGTGTCTTTTTTTCCTTCGTCGCGTATTTAGCATATCATCATCGTCGTCGTCACTTAAATAATCGAGGAACGGGTTTTTTCGTCGACCCATGGTTCTTCCCTCTTCACGATCTCGATTGCGCAAGTTCCTATCGACATCGAGCCGAGCTCCAATAGACAGCTCTGATTGCTCACCATCGTCCATCAGCTCTTGGTCGTACTGATCTTGTCCAGGCAATGGACGATAGTCACGTTCCATGTTGTCACCAAAGAGATCCTCTCCATCGGACTCCTCTTCGTACGCAATTTCATTATTCAGATGACGCATTGGATCGTCGCTAACTGCGCTTTCAATCGCGGAGCTATTCTACAGACGGTGACCTTTGCACACGCCGCCTCCTGCTTCTGGGCAAAACCACAGCGGGCTGGTCATCTTCATCCGGATCCTCCGCGAGCAACTCATTATCACTATCATCCGTTAAATGTCCAGCTCGCTCGTCCTCATTTGGGAACATGTCAATCAGCTCCGCATCACTCTCATCCCCATTGCTACGCACACTAGCCCCTCCATTTTGGCGGCGATCGTTCCACGACTACAAAAAGCAGGAAAGGACGCATTCAATTTACTATTTCCATTTCCATCTCATGTTCTCAAATTTTGAATTTTATCTTTCAAACCGCTTACCATGGCTTATGTGTTACTTGATTCAAGTACAAAACTCCGCGTATTTACTACGATCAGCAAGTTTAGTTTACGTCTTTAAGACTCAGCAATAGTTATCTTCAATTTCAACGTGAATCACACTCAACAACGCACAACTTCTCTTTGTAAGCGTTAATTTTAATCATGTAACATGACTTACTGGCTTGAAACCTCCTTTCCGTCTTTCACCACATTTAATGTGAATCACGTTTAACGCACAAATTCTCTTTGTAAGCGTTAATTTTAATCATGTAACATGATTTACTGGCTTGAAACCTCCTTTCCGTCTTTCACCACATCAGCAGCCTTCCATGCACTGTCGCAATCGCAACTGGGTAAAGAAACAAGTAAAGAATTTTTTTTCTTTTGTTTGAGGATTTTCTGTCATACAAAAACATTTTGGCGTACGATCCTCCGAGCGCCCTATTTTCCATTTGCCCACCAACACAATTACAAAACACAAACTTCTTTGTTCAACCGGATAAGATCTGGGGTTATATTATACAAAAAACTGCTGGGGCATTCTGAGAAATACAGGGTTTGCACTGATGTACTTTTTGTAAACAGCTGTAAAAATTCTTGGAAATGAGAAAAGGAAAGTGCTAGAAAAGGTGTACACACAACAGCATAACAGTGGGTGGAATTAGTCATTTTTTTAAGCAAAACAGTCAGGTTAAATTTAAGTAATTTAAAGTGCATTTACACCGGAACAGTTAGAAAAATGGTCGACTACAGTAAATGGAAGGATATTGAGGTAAGTGTTTTCGTTCAAAGTTAAAATTTGAATAAAACTGAATAAATTAAAAAGCGTCATCGTTTCTCTGAAGGTGTCTGATGATGAGGACGACACCCATCCTAACATCGACACGCCCTCGTTGTTCCGGTGGCGTCATGAGGCCCGTGTACAGCGAATGCAGGAAATGGAGGAAGAGCGAAAGGAGCTTGAAAAGCAGAAAGCCGAACTCAAAGAGAAAAAGAAAAAGTTAACAGAACTCAAAGAAAAGAATGACCCCAGTTTAGCTTCAAAAGAGAAAGAATTCAATGCAGAAGCCCGGAAGATAGCTGACTGGGAAACTGCATTTGCGAAAAAGGAAAAACTTGCGCCTTGGAATGTAGATACAATCGGTCAAGATGGGTTCTCCAAAACTGTCATCAACACAAAGCCGAAAGCTAATGAAAACACAGAACTGTCGGACGAAGAGAAGGGAAGACGCCTCGCCCAGTTTAAAAAGGACAACATGAAATTGCTAAAAGAATTCGGAATGTTTCGCAAGTTTGAAGACTCGAAAAGATTCCTCCAAGAACATCCCCAGCTTGTCTGCGAGGACACAGCAAATTACTTAGTCTTGTGGTGTATTGAGCTCGCCATGGAGGATAAAATGGAGTTAATGGATCACGTAAGCCACCAGTGCATTTCAATGCAGTTTCTTCTGGAACTCGCGAAGCAACTTGACCGTGACCCAAGAGCTTGTGTGTCTTCATTCTTCACCAAAATTGCCCATGCGGAGCAGACCGAGTACCAACAAGCTTTTAACACTGAACTGGAGTTGTTCCGCCAGCGAATCAGAAGACGAGCTGAGGAAAAAGTTAAAGAATTAATTGAAGAAGCTGAGGAGGAAGAGCGCCAAGCTAGATTAGGGCCTGGCGGCCTTGATCCTCTGGAGGTTATCGAAACACTACCACCAATTCTCAAAGAATGTTTTGAAAAGCAAGACATTCCAATGTTGCAAAAAGCAATTAGTGAAATGCCCGAGGAAGAGGCGAAATATCACATGAAGAGGTGTGTCGACTCCGGTTTGTGGTGTCCAGCCAAGGACGACTCGGGACCGGAACAGCAGAAAAGATCCAACTCAAGTGATGCTGATGGGGAGTCTGAAGCAAACGGGAAAACTCAAGAGACTGGTGAAGCTAAGGAATCTTAATTTTAGTTGTAACAACGGGCTTCATTGTATTTATAATTTATTAGATTTTTTTCCGGCTTTATGGGTGTCTCGTTTGATAACTGTTACAAAGGAAGATGTCACATTTCGCCAGTACAATTTACTACTTTTCCAGAAAGTTGCGCTGTCGATACATAAGAAAGAAAATCAAATAATCGAAATTGTATTCAAAACAAGAATCATAAAAGAAACGGCGAAAATTAAAAATAAAGAAAAAATTTGATTGCTTACATGAATACAATATGTCCCTCAAAGTTTCTTGGAGCTGTCCAGAGAACGGTGTGGTTTGGCTTGGGCACAATTAAACCCTCTTGGCCAAGTAGTAAATTCTGTTGGCAGATAAATAAGATAACTCGTAATGTCCTTAAAATTTGCTCACTTTAGTATCATTTGAAATATTATTTGGATTATATGACGGACAGGCTCGAGATATCCTTCAATTTGACGATGATACTCGATGCTTTTGGTAAAGCAACAGATTGGAATAGAGTCCCACTGGTATTCAAAGTGACCAACGATATCTCCCGTCCGGACGGCTTTCGCGACTAGCAAGTAATTCGCAAAGATTTCTTTCCCATCATTGGAGCCAAGCGTAACTGGATGGGTGTAGGACTGAAGTATTTCCGGTTTCCATACGTAGATTTTCCAGGGTGAGGTTTTCCATGGCTGTGGCTTAAACAGACCGTTTTGTGGGGCCATTGTGGAACATAGTGGGGGACTCTTAAGAGAAGATTCCCCTGTGTTGGAAACTACTCCCATGCATACACCCGTTTCCGGGCGCAGGTTGTCGTTGATTGCAGGAAGTGACTTGATACGCAGTTTTCCGCCTCTTGTCCCCTGCCCGTCGCAAAATTTATAAATGTCCAAAATTATCAGGAGTAAAAGCTGCAAATAAACGTAAGCCATGTTATAAGGTATGATGGTTGACAAGTGCCAATAGAAATACAGGATATATCATGAGTTGCCAAAAGCCCATGGACAAAGGATCAGAAATCTATGGCCGAAACGTACAATTCTTATGCTGTGCATGACAATGAATTCTGAGTTTCGTATCAATAGTGACAGCATAAAGCTATTTCAATTCATGATTTAACAAAATATCAGCAAAAATTTATTCTTGTCATCCTAGAAATGAGTAACAACGTGGCTTAAGGCACAGTTCTTATTGATTGCACCGTTTATAGCTTAAATTTTAACTTACTTGTAATATCTAACGGCTTACACAATAATTTTTATTCGCTTAGTTCGACAATCTCTCACTTTTTATCGGGCTTATATTGAGTACATCATTTTGTATATATAGCATTAGTAGTTATTAGTTGAATTGACATAGTATTTAGTCCGCAAATGACGAATGATGATGATTTTTTCTTCACATGAAGAGTCTAGTACAGCGGTCCATTTTGATAGGTTTTCTGCACAGAGAGCAGTTGCTCCCTGACCTAATAGACCCTTGAACACACGGCTCACAATGAACATGTCCACATGGGGTGGCAAAAATAGGAATCCGTTTTCTCTTCAGGTTCACAAATGTTTCAAAGCAAACAGGACATTTGTTTTGGATGTCGTTGTCTTCTTCTGGGTCGTCAACTGTCTCCGTAGCAGAGTGAAAGCTGTCGGAACTTTCACGCTTCCCGAGTTGAATTTCGTTTTCGTGATCATCTCCTCCCCATCCTCGGCTACCACCTCTGTGCAGGTCATCATCATTACTGTTTCGGGGTGGTGGTCTTCTACCTCCACCTTGACGATGTGAGTGCTGTTCCCGGCGATTTGATTCAAAGAGAGTGTAAGCAATGGCGGCTGCAATTCCGAGTCCAACAGTTAACAAAACTCTGCCAATGATTGCAGACATTTCTGGGATGGAAAAGGTGGACTTCCTAGACCGCTTGTCCTCCTATTTTTAAAACAGATACACAAATGTATCGCTTTAGAAAAACGAAAATATTTTAATGGCAACTACAAATCACTTACTTTTAACTTTTCTAGAAGACAAATTTAGTTATGCGGAGGAGTGAAAAATGAAATCTTTCGCACTATGCGAAAGATGTTAAGAATTATGTGGAGAAATAATCCATAACTAACACAAGAGATCTTTCTTTTGTTGCTGTTATTGCGCTTCGTCAGCATTGACTGGGTTACGACAACATGCACCAGAGCATAACCCACGTGATCAGGTGTTGTGCATATTATGTAAAGTATGTTTACAAACAAAAACGTATGGCTTCGTTTACAAAAAGAGTGCACCCGAAGTGAGTCAAAGTCAAGCTGTGTCGTTGTCCATGACCATTCTCTAATGTTTGCAGCGGGTAAATGATTAATTAAAAAATGTCAGAAGATATTCCAACTCGGACACCGGTGTTAACCATTCCGAATTGTAAGCAGGGTGCCTTGCGGGCTGTCCGGTACAATGGTAAGTTAATCAACTTGGTCCGTTTTTGTTTGTAAAGAGACGACGCGACAATAATTGTGAATCTTTGTGATTGCAGTGGATGGTGAGTACTTAATGACATGTGGCTCAGACAGAACCATCAAACTCTGGAACCCCGAGCGGTCCATGCTCCTCAGCACATACCAAGGTCACTCGGGAGACGTACTTGACGTTCGTGGTAGCTGTGACAACAGTCAGCTTTGTTCCGGTGGATCGGACAAGAATGTTTTTCTTTGGGATGTGACCACGTCCCGTCTGTCGCGGCGTTGGAGGGGTCACAATTCAGCCGTCACTTGTATTCAATTTAACGAGCTTTCCCAGGTGATTATCTCAGGATCCCAAGATAACACTGTGAAGCTCTGGGATCTTCGGTCCTCTCGTTCCTCTCAAAAAGAAATCCAATGTTTTGACGAAGCCAAAGACTGTATTACTTCCATTGCCGTTACCAACAACACCATTCTCGTCGGCTGTGCCGATGGATATACCAGATTGTATGATATTCGTCAAGGCTCATTGTCAATCGACTGTATGCCTGAAGCCGTCACCAGCGTTGCAATCAGTCGCGATCAAGCCAGCCATTTGCTTTCAGTTGCCGATGAAACTGTAAAATTAATTGACAAGGACACTGGGGAACTCCTCGCGTGCTACAAAGGCCACACAAACGACAAATTTAAAGATTATAAAATCGAAGTCGGCTTTGACTTTAGCGACCGTTATGTTTTGAGCGCCAGTCCATTTGGTAGTATCTACGTTTGGGATTTAATTAGTGAGGAGATCAAGGGTTTATTAAAAGTTAATGAAGAGGGAAGCAAACATCCTGTGACAAGTTTAAATCTCCATCCAACCCGTGCCAGGCTGATTTGCTCAGTCGGGGGAGGTGTTTACACTTTTGACCTCGAAGACGACAGTTGGATTCGTAAAGAAACGACCTGAAAAGTAATTGTGTCGCTGGAAATTTCTTTTAAGAAATCCTTAACTTTATTATGTTTATATGTACAAAAACAAATTTTAACAAAAATATTTTATCCATTATAACGAATAAATGTTCACGTAATTTTCATTTGCCGAAACTGTTGGAATGTAGGGAAGAATTCAGGCGTGCTAAAACTATTTTCAATGCCAACAAGCTCGTCAATTCGTTGACTTGGTTTGAAAGTGTTGTCACTCGTTGGCATTGATGGCATGGCGGTGATAACTTGATGAAAGTTGCTCGCGCTGGACTGCATTGCGGAAGTTGCCGTTGGTGTCTGGGCAGAAAATGAGGATTTCTTCAAGCTTATACTCTGAGCTCTTTTTGTCGATTCCGTTGTTGTTATTTTGGGAGTAGTCATACTCCTTGTTCTCAGGATAGTCATCGTCATATTGAACTTCAGAGGAAGACTGAGGATCCATTGTTGAGAAGAATGGACCCGGTGGCTGCAGCCTAAATGGGGCCTGAAGTTTCCCATTAGAATCCTCTCTTGGTTGTAGCGTCGTCGCTTGAGTATACTCTTGAAATTGTTGATAGTTTTTCATGTGATTCTTCATAAAATCTCTGTGCATTGTGGTGATACTGGCATCACTCCGAGTGAAATCCTGAAAGGGAAAGTTGGGAGGGGCTGGTGACGATGTGGATGAGGACGTGGGTGTGTTTGCAGTTGTGGGAGCGTCTTGTTTCCAGCTTTCATGGATTTCAGTTTCATATCCACCGTGATCGTCTTCCACTTCGCCAGCGGATGGAGACGGATGACCGAAATAAGTTGACGAAGGGGAAGCTGGGTAAACGGAACCGGGGTGACTTGAGACTTTGCTGCTTCCATAAACAGTTATACCTGGATAATCGTCATGGTGAGGGGTGTATTTATACTTGTGATTATGTATGAAGGTGCTCGGATATTGGATGACGGGGTGGGGGATGGTGGGCAACTTCATGGTGCGGAGGATAATGAACTATATCATGATGAGATGGGTGATCAACTACTCCATGATGTGAAGAGGGATACTCTTCTATTCCATGGTGATGCGGGGGATCCTCCGCAATTTCGTGATGGGGATGATCTAGAATTTCATGATGAGGTGAATGCTCCACAACACCATGATGATAATGCTCTGGAGGTGAATGATGATGATAAGCCTCTACACCTCCATGATGATGATGTGAATGACTATCATAATGACGATATCCACCATGTCCATGGCCTTTCTTATGACTTCTATGCGGCCTTCTCCAGCCTTGCCTCCATCCACCCCACCCTCTAACACCTCCAAACAAAGGGGAATGATGATGATGATGGTTTCTATGCGGAGGTCGCTTACGTTTTCGCCTATGATGATGGGAGGGAGCATGATACGCATACCCACTTTTACCTTGCTTATGCACATGCTCTTCAATTACAAGAGGCGAGTAGCCTCCCTTCAAACCTCCTCCCCATCCCCATCCCTGCTGCTTTGGTTTCGGCCTTCTTCCCTTGGAAATCACCAGCACCGGTTTGTACTGAACAACTTTTTGGTAACCTAATCCAACTCCAAAGAGATGCTTCACAGGAGCTGGAACTCCTTTCTTCCCTGCCTCAGCTTCCTCTGGAAACAGGACTGCTACAAAAACTAATGATGCACATAGCAATGCGCTAGGCCGCATCTAAAAAATCAACACAGAAAAAATTCCCAAAAATAAAACCAAAATTATCTTTTTTGTTTCACTTTTTTCACAAAGTAATTTTCACACTTTAAAAAAATGTTTTCATTTTTTTTATTACCAAAGTAAATGACAAAACCCCCATAATTTCTACAACTGCTGAGAGGAGCACCACAAAAAAAAAAGTTCTCTGAGAAAATTTGAGACGCTCTCAGCAGCAGCTTTGTTGCTGCTTCACGAGCCCTTTGGCGATTGTCAAATGGCACGCGGCTGCAAATTTAATGATGATTTGACTAACTGCAAGCCCCTTGCAAATCCCTACAAGGCAGCCTTTGAACATTGTTTGTTTCGTTAACAATTTTTTTATCTTCGTATTTCAAGCAACTCTTATCGATTGGTAAAACATGTTAAAAACTTGAAGGACAACTTGTTCAACAAAATCTAGGAAAAAGGAAGTGCGCTTTTGTGAGCAATGTGGCCTACCAGACACTTCAAATGCATGCACTTTTTAAGGGAATGTTTTTTCCTTTAAACACTTTCATCTATCGCTGTATCCCGTTTACATAACTTTTTTGTGTCATCTTCAATTTCAAAGATATAAATGAACTGAAATAAAGTTATTAGGAATTAGGAATCTAGCAGTTATATTTATAGCCGAGACTGGTAAGATATGTACCAGTCAAACTAAGGAAATCAAACGTTTTTTTGGGGCAATGTAGGCCACCACTGTTTGGATGGTCGCGATTTGAAGAAGACTGATAACAACAATTTGAATAATATTCCGTTTTGCTATTAATTATGAAATCTGGCAGGGACAAAAATGCTTGAACAGCATGAGTGCACAAGAAGTCAAATGATTTAATAATGTTTTGCAAGAACCATTAGCATTTAAAAAATATAAATGTTAGCAAAAAGTATTTTCTCTTTAGTTTGCTGCATACCTGTAGATGTATCTTATATTGCCATATTAGAGACACTTTAATGAAGAAAGACATGAAAAAAAAGTAAAAATGAATGGATATGCTAGAATTAGCTGTAAACTAAAAAAAAAGGGTTAATATCTGTAGGAAGATACAGCTATTTAAAGTGCTAGGATAGTTCTAAGGCATAAAACTAGCTACATAGATGGTAAATGTTTGTGGGGAGGCGGGCGGAAGGGAAAAAAATCTGTTTCAAGAAAATTATTTTCTTTCTAGAGATAAGATGAAAATGTGATGATGGCATGCAATATCAAATAGCTGTATAGTAACAGCAGTGTCTATATGCAAATAATAACAATGTGGTAACAGTAGTTGATGAGGTGACAGGTGTGGCTCTTACTGAAAAACGACCACTAGTCACTAGCACATTTTTGGCGTTTGCCCATAAAAATCCTGTGTGATATATGGTTGGACGTGTCAGACTATGACACTACAAATATTTCTGGGTTTTCAATCAAATGTTTTTGTTGCAAAGAAATTATCTTGGAGTTGGGTTTTTGGTGGGTAAATATATATGATTTCAGTTTTGATTTGTACGCTACATGAGCGATTTCATTAATTATTACCGCAGACTTGGGGTTATTAAAGCGTTTAGCTATAAAATAGCACGCGTATGGGATTTTCCATTATTAAAACGGTGTATTCGTTTCCTTCCTGGCGGTTACGAATATAATATACAAAGCTATGATTTTGATTAAATGACAGGTGGATGAGCATTTAAAAGACGTCAATGTGAATGACCATATAATCGGAAAAGGTGCATAGGAATCTGATACGCTCGTTTAACGCCTGCATATTTTTTATCATACCGTGAGACATTTTATGCTCGGCTTGAAAATTTCATTTTACAATCACCAAAGCAAAGTCAATACTGATTTTTATGCCTGTGAAAGAGTAAACTTTTGGTAATTATTGTTGCACCTGTTCAGGGGATAATCGCCAGGGATGATGATAAGGACATCTTGAATCTTGATAGGGATATACGGTGGATATTATCTTGCTGGCGGTTGCGAATATAATATACAAAGCTATGATTTTGATTAAATGACAGGTGGATGAGCATTTAAAAGACGTCAATGTGAATGACCATATAATCGGAAAAGGTGCATAGGAATCTGATACGCCTATTTTTTATTATACCGTGAGACATTTTATACTCGGCTTGAAAATTTCATTTTACAATCACCAAAGCAAAGTCAATACTGATTTTTATGCCTGTGAAAGATTAAACTTTTGGTAATTATTGTTGCACCTGTTCAGGGGATAATCGCCAGGGATGATGATAAGGACATCTTGAATCTTGATAGGGATATACGGTGGATATTATAGAGTTTACTTTTCATTTGTGTAAAATGAAAGTTAGTTTTTCTTGCATTCAAGTGGTGCATTTTTATGTAATTTGAATGACATTGTGTATCAAATAATTATACAACGTTTAAAAATAGCCTTTTTAAATAAGAGATTAAATAAAAAAAGGAAGCGAAGAAGTTACGAAAATAAAATAAAATTTCGATTTCATCGCAGAGTGAACAAGTAAAAGAAAATACTTGGCCATATGTGATGTGAATGATATGGTACCGTCTGAAAAATAATGATTTTGATGTGACAGGTGGATACATCATCATAAAAATAACTTTTTGTTCAGTCTAGCTCAACATTTTGATGATTGACTATTTTTATTTTCTGTGACTTTTTATATATCACTGGACCGCACGACCACAAAAATGAAGATGAGTTGTACTCGTCAACTTTTACCATTTCAGTACATGAATCAGAGCGAAGATAAGTCAACAATGATGATCCACTAAATTCAACCTGCAATTTCAAGAAAATGAGTTATTGAAGCAAAAATAAAAATGTTTTGGTATCACTTTCATCCGCAATGAAAAGGAACACGCCAATCTTATCCCAAAGCCAACCACAATTTAGAAGAGTATGTCCCTGTAAATCTTGAGAATTGGGATAAAAAACGAGATACATTTTCCCTAGTTTTTAAAGATAACTTTGCACAAAAGACCTGTTTACGTGATTATGCGCAAGACATTTTTTATTTTATAATTATGCCACTGCTGTAAAGCGTTCGTAGATGCATGGAATTTTAATATTTTTTGTTTCAAATACTTTGTACAAAAGACCTGTTTACGTGATTATGCGCAAGACATTTTTTATTTTATAATTATGCCACTGCTGTAAAGCGTTCGTAGATGCATGGAATTTTAATATTTTTTGTTTCAAAGGGTCTCACTCACTAATAAACTTGAGGAAATGAAGACATTATTTGATTTTGTTGTATCTGCTACATTATATATACTAGCGCATAATTTAAACTTTTAGCAAGTTTTGCTATTTTACAGGTTTTCGTAAGCGTAAATCATTACACTTTATATATACTAGCGCATAATTTAAACTTTTAGCAAGTTTTGCTATTTTACAGGTTTTCGTAAGCGTAAATCATTACAATGATGTTCTGTTTACAAAACTCATCATATTTTGTGACATTTAAAAAGGAAACAAGACAAAGTTAAAATATTTTGATAAATTTTTCAAGACGCTTCTGCAAGCGCGTCCGTTCGTTAAATGTAATGCAAGAAGTGTGCTGACATTACTTTTGATTGTATAAGCATATGTTGTGATAATTTTTCTATTGACCATGCATGTATCCTAAACCGAAAATAAAATTGTAGGAGTATTCCTTTATATTGTATGTCTCTATACTTCATAGGACACACCGTTTTATCATGAATATTCAGATCGTATTTTTTAAAACATCCGCTTCCGAGTAATGTCGGATCAGGTCAAAAGGTAAAAGACGCCAGTATCTCGTCAACAATTTTAGATAGCAGTCCATAACCATTTTACTTGGCGTTTACAGCCCTATACGATGGCCATTTTACACATTATTGTAACGCAAACATATATCCTATATCGTAATAAAAGTAATGTATTATACTAACTAAGATTACTAGATAACCGGCTCAAAGAAAAAAACCAAAACATTGTTTTTATAATTTACCTACACACTATAGGCTAATTAAGAACATTCATTCCAAATAATTTTTTGTTGCGTAACTTGCTACACGAGTAAATACCAGCAATTCTTGAACAATCAACCAAACCTGTAAGTTCTGTGTACGTTCTGATATATTCACGACTTTTGCTCCGCCTGTTAAAAATAATCTTTTTCTCATCTCTATAGAGCTCTAGCCAAACGCATCCTTTCTAAAGATACATCCTCTCGGCATTTCATTTGAAATGACAATATCTGCAGTCTTCGATTTTTATCCAATTTTGACAACAACATTATGTAACATGTTTCTCTATTTCCGTTGCCGTCGACCAACCACTGAAATACGAATTTAAAGGTGTGTTGCATCTTTCTGAGGTGCTCGTTGTGGATGACTCCTAAATCATCTTGTCCTCGTGTAACCAACCAGGATAAGGAAAAATGCATACAGCATACACTTTTTACCAAAATACGGCACGCCAATAATAGGTTTAAAACAATTTTTTTGCTGTGCCCTTTTTCCTAGCGTAAATTTCAATTAGCTCGGATCTTCACATTCATTTTTAGGTACAGCTTCCTTTGAATAACTTTTTGCAAACTAAACGGAAGGAAGCACGAGAATTCGTTCCAAGCAAGTAGGAATTACTTAAAGGCATGAGAAATGCATATAAATATTTCTCATTTTCGTAGTCTTTTGGCATATGCTGTAATTTCATTTTTTTAAATTTGTTCAATGCGGATTTTTCATGCGAAAATACTGCATCACAACGAATTGAGCTTGGTTTTTCATTGTTTGTTAGGTTTGCCCAGTTTGTATAAAAGAAAACTATTGCATACTTGCTTGCATGAAACAGTGAGGTTGAATCATATACAGTTTATTAATGCTTGGACAAATGGTAGACAAGGTAAGACATATGAGTTTTTTACTGTGTTTGCATCCAGCAGCCGTCTTGCTTACATATAAATCCCAATAGCAACAAATATATGACTGGGTGTTTTTGTTGAAACTCATGTGCACGGCCGAGCCGTATTTTTGCACAGAATTCCAAGATCGATACTTTATCCTGCCTGTTCTGCCAGCTTTCCATTGTGTTTTCACTTTTTAACTGTTTTCTCCAGCCCTGTCCCTAGTTTCCACTCCCATTAAATTTTTTATTAGAGCTGAGATGCTTTGATCCATCACCAGCTAGATTTCACCAGGTTTCGCACATTAGCACCTAGACGTAGTTGTAAAGTTTCATGCTGGCTCATTTAGCGTAGCACACATTCAGTATTGTTTTAGTTAGTATTTTTAAAGCTATCTGTGATAACCACCCAGCGTCACATTCCACTGGATAATTATGGCGTTTGGCCTTGTTCAGAGTATTTTGGCACTAGTCACCATTCTTTCAGCGGCTTCATTTTGGATTTACTTTCTTTACCTGATGAGCGGCCCCGATGTAAGAACAGATGTATAAAACTGTACATTTTGACTATGGAATCTGCACTATTATATTATATTATATGCACTATACGAATTCACTGATTTGTTGTGTTTTAGAAGCGTATCTCGTTGCCCCGAGATTTAGACCAGCTCCAGCAGTTACATCATGTTTTCGACGAATATGTCGCGAATAATTTGGGATACTCGTTGGTCTTCTTTTCATCAGTGTATTTATACAAGCAGTCGTTTGCAATACCAGGCTCGGTGTTTATGAATTTATTGGGCGGAGCCTTGTTCGGAGTAACCAATGGATTCTTGCTGTGTTGCGTACTGTCCGCTTGTGGATCGTCAAGTTGTTTTTTGCTTTCAAAGTATTTTGGACGGGCGATTTTGCAAAAGTTTGCGCCTCAAAAGATCGCTTATTTCCGAACCATGGTATGCGGAAAGCATCTATGTCATTACATATTAACGCAGGAACGTTTGGTACAAAAGAACTTTTTTCTTCTGCAGATAGAAAAAAAGGATAATGACAAGGACTTGTTTAAGTATCTCTTAAGCCTGAGAATATTTCCGATGACACCAAACTGGCTTATTAATATGGCGTCGCCGCAGGTTGGCGTTCCACTCAAGAGCTTTTTTACCTCTGTGTTGATTGGACTGGCTCCATACAACTTTCTCACGTGTAATGCTGGTAAGCAAACTGTAAAGCGAAAGAAATAAAATTCTGTCTAAATTTTCAAGGGGTGTCCAATAAAAAATATGTTGTTTTCATTGCCGTAGGTTCTGCCTTAGCTGACTTGAAGTCACTTGATGACGTGGTTAGTTGGAGAGCAGGTATTGGTCTAGGGCTTTTGGCGGTTGGACTAATAAATCCTATGAAACTATACCGCAAGTTCCGAACATAAACAAGTTTAGACACAAATTGACAAGGCCATAGTGTGTGACGAAAATGACGAAAAATGTATTTGTGTTGTGCAGTGCAATCCACAAAATGATCTCTATATTTTATTAATTTAAACTGTTATAGGCTTTTGGTAACTGTTGATGCTTACTTAAAAAATATTCCAAAGATGCTTTAGAGCAATACTCACTTGAAAGACTTCACTAAAGTGCTACTTGTTGAAGCATTGCTCTCGTTAAGAAAATCCAATCCAAAAAATGAAATAAATCTATGCACCATATTAAAAGTTGCGATATTTTCATTTGCAATCCATTTCAGTTCTTACATCAAACGTGATTGTCTTGTGAAGCTGGCTTGATTGTACTTTATTGAATTATTATATATGATCTCGACAGATTATGTGATGGAAAAACTTTTAAAAAGAAATTTTGGAACACATATGGAATTCAGTCCGCTTTCTTTTATTGCCTTGTTGTCTACATCCAACAGTATGATAAAGCACGGGCTTTATACATACTTATATATGTCTACGCATTGTTGAGCTTATTGGACTGCGTAGAATTTGTATACAACTGCGTGTCGGTAAACCTCCCCTGGCTGGAGTACTGGACTGGGAAAGTTTTTCTGTAACAAGATTTGAAAAAATAATGTTATTTTCCCAAATACGATATGTACATACATTGAATGTTGAAAAACTCAAATATTACTTGATTCACGGCATTTGGATAATTTTGTGTTTCTAAACAAAATCCCCCGTGTTTCCAATACTTGGCTCCACTTTTACCCACGATTGGGGATTCATTACGATCCGGATCGGGAAAAAAGTTAGCCGTGTAAAACTGCACTCCAGGCTGATCGGTGTAAACTTCTAGGACTCTACCACTTGAAGGATGATGCGCTCGTGCAGCTAATCTNGACTCTACCACTTGAAGGATGATGCGCTCGTGCAGCTAATCTGACCGGCGAGATTTTCTCAATCTCATTTGCATTTAGGCAAAAATTATTATCATAGCCATTTGGCCCTGGCTGGAATTCACTCAAAAGTTTTCCTAAGTCTTTTTGCGTTCGGAAGTCATAAATAGTTCCCTTCACATGTTGTATCGCCCCTGTCGGTAGCAGAGAATCATCGACAGGGGTAATGTTATCTGCATTGAGTTGAACGAAATGCCCTTCCAGCTTTGCATTTCCAGCCTCATGGCCGGCTAGATTGAAGTAGGAATGATTTGTCAACCCAACTGGTGTGGGCTTTGTTGTGACAGCTTGATAGTCATAATGCAATTGGTTGTCTGACGTGAGCTGATAGGTTACTTGAGCGATCAAATCACCAGGATATCCTTGATTTCCATCAGGACTTAACAAGCTGAATACAACTTTTTTCTCGTCAGCAAGTATTTTAGACTGCCAAACAAGTTTGTCGAATCCAACATTTCCTCCATGTAAGCTATTCGGACCATTGTTTACCGGAAGCTGATACTCTATTCCATCTATTTTAAAACGACCTTTTCCAGTGCGATTGGCTACTCGCCCGATTGTTGCTCCAAAGTAGGGATTGTCTTTTCCAAGATACTCCGGTAATGTCATCAAATCCAAGTACAATATCAGCTATCTCACCGTTCCGGCCTGGAACTTTCATGGAAGTGATGGTCGCGCCATAATCGATAATTTGCACAGAAACACCATTTTCGTTTTCCAAAGTAAATCTTTTAACCAATATTTGGCTTTTTCCGTCGGCGGATTGAATCGTCCCGAAATTGTCTTGAGTAATTTTTATGGATCCCATTATCTAACTAATAATAATTAGTTTCAACACAAGTCAAAATTTATTTTCTGGGTACAGCTGAAAGGATCTTTTTCGGTATCGATGGCCAAGTTGCTTCCGAAAAAATGACAAGTATGGCACTCATAGCATATAGCCAGCGGTTTGGAAAAATGAGTATTATAGAGACCTAATATGAAAAATGTTAAAATAGACGAATCACTCGCATGATGCATTCCATCATTACTATTGGATAAACCTTGTTTGTAGACGAGTAAATCCCACACTCATAGATTATTATATGCACAGATAAGAAAGAAGGCGGGGTTACTGAGTTCGTTTTGTTCAAACTTGCATCAGAGCATTCAAAAGCATTGACAAGTTTTTGTTAATTGAAAATTTTTTTGCGTAAAAACACGATTAGACAATGGAGGAACCAAACCTGTCAAACGACAGACTCTTACAAAAAGTAGAAAAATCTCGTTTGCTAAAAATGTCATATCTCCTATATTTTCATTTTTATACAGTTTTATGTGATATAACAATAAAGGGACCTCTTAATTTTGACTTTAAGTTATTTTGGTAAACGTAATTAACAACAATAAGTCACATATAAAATTATCGACATAAAGAGTCACATTTCGCGAAAGATGAAGACAAGCCGACAATGAGCTAGCCATGCAACTGTTATCAGGACTATCGTCACATGGCAAAAGTATCCCATATGTTGAAGTGTTAGCCTAGTCAGCAAAAGAAGATTTTCCATATGAAACTTTTCCGTTCGTTCTTGCAAATACCAGCGATATATCCACGTGTTCGATGTCAGCCAAAGAAGAAATCCGTAGCTTTCGCTACAGTTTCAAAGATCTCTCCATTACACTAAAAGAAAGTTTTACTCTTGATTGCTCAGGAAAGGATAAAGATGACCAATCGTCTTGTTTTGATAAGCTGGTGTCGCGTTCCTGGGATACAGCCATGGCCAAAGGACTATTTAGATACCAACTGTCAAAAAATTGTCTGCCTTACAAAGTCCTACCCGGCAGGTTTAGTTACATTGCACAGGTTAGTAGTGCACGTTTACCTGAACATCAAATACTGAAAAAGAATTATAATAACACATGTTTATGGCTTCCAGTTAAATCCTGACCGGGCTCAGAAGCGGCGTAAGCCCCAAGAGATACAAAGTGTTAATCAGCCATTCAATGGTAACGAGTTCAACTTCAACAAAATTGAACCAGTAGAAATCCTCATGAAAATAGAACCCACGTGGAGTGCTATAACTTCAGAGCATTTACTATTAATCAATGTCAGCCCGTTGGAATATTGTCACGTACTTCTTACTCCTTTCCGAAATGAATCTCACCCGCAGAAAGTTACCCGCGACAGTTTACGCTTAGCTTTGGAGATGTGTCTACTGAGCAAGTCGGCAGATTTTAGGGTTGGATTTAACAGTTTATGCGGCTATGCATCCGTCAATCATGAACATTATCATGCGTATTACTTGTCCCATCGTCTTTACATTGAACATGCCCCATTACAATGTATTTCGTCTGAAGACAACTACTGGGAATTCGAAGACAAAGAATATCCGCCAGGATTTTGTATTGTTCTCTCAAATCTTTCCGAAGATGGAATAGACCGCGTGTTGAACTCCGTCATTAAGCTGACTGAGTACTTCCAGAGCAACGATGTCGGACACAACCTATACATTACGCGAGGGTCAAGCAATGATACAGCGGGCCATTTTGACAGTATTAGAATTTATGTTTGGGCCAGGAAGTCGAGCTTTGGATCTAAGGAATGTGATGCTTTTAATCCAGCCCTTTGTGAGTTGGCGGGGCATTTTCCAATTAAAAGTAAAAATATGAAGTTGCATCTGAGTATTAACTTATTCAGAACATGAGATCAATTTGTCTTAATTTTTATTTAGGCAATGAAGCATATGCAACTTTAACGGAGGAATACATTTTGACTGAACTCCATGAGATATGTGATGAACCCTTTCTAAGGATAAAGGCTGCAATACTCAAAGGAGTTCTTAACTGATAATTGCCCACAGTCATTGGACGTTTTACAATAAAATTTTAGAATTCAAAAATGGCAATTATTCTCAGATTATTTCGCTAATTTGACAATTGGTGCAGAGTATCTTTCTTTCACATACAAGTCATATATCTGTGCCGTAAAAGCATAGAAGGGAATTCGTTGCAACAATAATCAATTGAATACATCTAAATTTTCAATATTTTCCGAATAAACGTGGATTTTTTCTCAAAAGACTCCCGGAAACGACTATCACAGAACCTGATACTTGTACTTGTGAAATGTCTTCCATCTTTTTCATTCAGACGAGTATAGAGAATTCAAAGTAGGGGTTGGGGAGTCCCCAATGGGGACGTGTAGCGCACAAGTTCCTTGTGTTTGCTCTGTGTTTTGGTAATTCATAATACGAAAACGATATTTTTATATGAAACTTGGCCTTTGATCATGAGCCACCTTTGCCTCAAGTCAATCGGACTTATGTTGCCCTGTCTTACTTGTAGGATTTTAGAGAGACTTTCAAGTGCTGCTCTGGTTCCCCGATGAATCGAAAGAACAAGATATACTTTCAACTTTTGTAAAAGGCATGTTAACTATAATGAAATCTAGATGTTGGATATCTAGTTTACTTGTATTGCTAATTTTTTTTAAATAGATCAACTATTGCAGGCATAGTAAAAGCATGAGCATGATGAGAAACAACAGTGGTTAAATATCTATTATGAGATAAAACTTTTTGTAGAGATATAATGTGTAATGATGACATGTTTTACAGGTCAAAGTACATAAATCCAAACAAAAACTAAAAGCGTATCGGTACATGGAATACTCATTAGAACATGAATATGTTCCTTTTCCTTATCGTCGTTATGAAATACATTTACTTTCATGATTTTTTTACAGATCACTCCGAAAAAATTTTTCGCCGGTAGTGATATGCGTCACTATAATACGATGGCAAAGGAGTAAGGCTAATCCACCTGTAAAATAGTTTACTAACTACTAGTAGTTTGAATATTCAAGATTCATTCATATGATCTCTTGTCATTCAACTGCATTCAACTTGTAGCAAACAAGCACACACAGTTCACATTTACCATCAAGTCTACGTCAGCTTAAGTAAAATCGAATAGCCTTTAAGCATCTAAGCATCTAGACTAATCCATACATTAACATTGATGATTACAAAATCATTTCAATCTTCCATTATAGTAGTCCATAAACAAAGTCCACTTTCTCACGGAGCTACACAAAAAATGATGACTCATAAAATATCAACGAAATGAATCTGCGTCACAAATATTTACGTACGTCCAACTAGCTAGAAAGTCGTGGCAAATGAAACGAACGTTTGCTTACACTCCTTTAATGTTGACTCTAATACAATATGGGAAGTGGAGTAAGGATATGTGATCTTCTCCGTTTGTATGTAGGAATTGCAGACATCGTTAACATTGCTGGTTCACAAAAGCATTCAAGATCTGAAATATTCCTCTTATACTCCTCACTCTGAAAGGGTAGAGCCTTGTAAAATACACACAAACCACATATCACAAAGCTTACATGTAAACATTAAACAACATTTTGATATGTGAAATCTACGTCAAGTTTGCGAGAGCCGCAGACAGATTCATAGCTCTGTATGTAATATTTTGTAGTTAAATTTTGTAGAGAGATGATGTTGATAGTACAAGTTTGGATAAAACTCATCGTCCCGTGACTAAGTATAACGAAGCACATTTTACGCAGTGTTGTATTGTTTTCCGAGTAAAGAGTTACCTACCTACTTATATTTTTTGTAGTGCAGTAAATTGTTAGAGCATACAAATCCATGCTTATCTTTACACGTAACTGGTCTGAATCTGAACGTTAACAGGTATGTAGGGGAGGAGGCTGTTTTTGCAAATTACAAGCAAAAGAACAAGTGGTAGTGTGGTTACAGCAAGATAGACGAAAAGTTGTGCAAATTAGAAGCTATAAGGAAGGTTGAAATTTATGGGTTGAAGAACTGACCTGAAATCTGACGTGTTAATTTCTATCGATTTTACCTGCCTGGACAAAGAAACAAAACGTACAAAAATTTCATTCACATTCATTTCAAAAGTAAGTTTGTTTTGAATGCCATTTTTGTATTTATTAGTTGTATTGTAACGATGAACGAAGGTCAACACTAATATCTTCTTATCAATTATTTATTGACAATATCAGGTGTAGTTGAACTGTTCTGAAAGAAAGCGAAAGAATGGCTTCAGCTCCAAAAATGGACAAGGGATCGGATCTGCCCCCATCTTACTATGAGTCTGTTGGGCTTGGACACGGTGCAGGGGCTCCACCTCCACCTCCAGGATTTGTTGCAGCTGCTCCTTACCCTCCAGGCGGTAACTGCTTCAATTAACGGACTAATGTATTTGTGGTTCTCTTTGGAATAAACCTAATTTGTACTTTTTAGTGGGTGTTGCCGGTCCTTACTCCGGTTGTAGTCACAGCCGTTGTACCACTCGGAAATCGACCTATCAACATGATTTGCCCTCATTGCCGTGCTGAGATCAGGACCTCAACCGAAAAGAGACCAGGCCTGATTGCTTTCATTTCCGGTGCTGTTCTAGCAATGCTTGGCTGTATTTGGGGTTGCTGTCTAATCCCATGTTGTCTTGACGAATGTCTCGACACTGAACACGCTTGTCCTAACTGCAACGGATACATCGGTAGCTACAGACGCTAAGAGATTTGTTTGAAATTGTAATCGATAGCTAACATTGAAAGTTATTAGTTTAAAGAAACTTCAGATATTTCGCCCTAGACTTAGGCAAAACGACGAAAAATGATATCACGATGAGCAGAGAAAATTTGTGCCTTTTTGTGAAACTTGTCGACTTTAATTCTTTCAACTATGAAACTACTCTATGTGTATATTTATATCTTTATGTATTTGATATAATTAAGGCGAACTGTTTTGCTATGTCGTGTAACGAGTATCTGCTCATCATCAATTTACTACACAATCTATTCAAGTTTAATATTGTTCAATTTATAATCGAAGTTCGGATGGTATATTATGATACACAGTGAAAAATATAAAACAAAACGACCTCTGGACCAAAGTGTGTTAACGAATATTATACTGTACTGTGTGTGTACTCTGTACACTGTACACAGCAAATAGTCATAAGTTTCTACTTAACTGAAAGCCCATGTTGTGAGAAAACGGACCGGAGATTCCTGAGATTCCTGAGTAATTAAATGTATCTGGTAGCAATTTTCCTAAAGTGAATTACAGTTCCTTACTTTGATTTTAATGCAGATTAGATGTGGTAGAATTTAAAATCACTGAGATTTGAGGTATATTGAAATCGGGTGTACGAACATGAACATTGTGCAGCTAGATTTCTCTATTACAAAAATTGAAGATTTACTGAGATAAATGTAATAATTAATTTTGACAGTGTATATTTTGTTATTACGCATTTTCACATTGAGATGGTAGCTAGCGAGCGAACGTAATCGTAATAAAATCGTAATTAGTCACTTATTACTATGATACAATTGTTTCGGTGTAGCTTATTGCATTATGGCATGCTTTTGTTTCTGTTTCGTGTACAAATATATGCTGTTGACTGATGTAGAGAAAATGTGAATAAATTTTAAAAACTTATTTCAATCCATATTTAGAACTGTAATTTATTATCATACATTGTTTTATACCGTCCAAAATGGAGAGTGGTATGCATTCCTTAAAGCTCTTTTGCTAAGTTTTTAACTAATTCAGTCTTACTGTCAAAATGCTTGGCGTTTTTGTGATTACTTATCTCTATGCTAAACTTTTTCTTAGTTCCAAGTGATTGTTGAGTTTTATAAGACTGTTTTCTCCTATCAAAATACGCTCAAATTTAGTAAAAAGATTCCTTCCGTTGTGCGTACTAGCTAAACCTCTTTCGACTCGTAATTCCTCTTCCGGAAAGTCACAACATTTAGCTTGTTCTTCTTTAGTTTTTCTTAGTAATGAGCGTTGTTTCCATGCACACAAAGCTTGAGTGGGTAGAAATACTAAGCACAAAACTAACAATAAAAATCCTAAAGCAACTATGTACCCTGGATACGGACTTCCGTGAATATCTGCAATTTTTATGTCATACTGGTTGTACAAGAATCCATTTTTCCCTGAGCTAAACTCTTGATAAATTGATGTGACAAGAACTATGATCAAAGTTGCTGGTGAAATAAATCGCAGACAAATCAACATGAGTTTCCCTGGTTTTCTTCCAGCCATTAAGGTCAAGTCATATGAAAACCGGGCAAGGCCATACACATAGCTGATGCTAACGACTTCCAGGAATGCTACAATGAGCAAAGACCAGTTGGCTGTGTACGTGTCAAAGTAGTCAAGTATATAGTAGCCCCACCCTGACGCGAATACCATGGAAAAACTGAGCAAACTTCCGCAAACTATGGCTGAAATTCAACATGACAGTTTTAGACATACAAATTCTTCGTCATAAACTTGAAATTAGGAATAATACATTAAGAAGGGATATACTCGTTAGAATCCATCTTGGCCAAGCCACTATTCCCATGTCCACTATTGTCATTACAGCCCCTTCAATGGTCCC
>VICI01000414.1:0-39562 GCA_019593645.1 Akabosia matsudoensis | reverse complement strand
ATATCATAACTCAGCTCGAAAAGTAGTTTTTTGAAACGAGTTTTGCTGCAGGTGAAAGATAGTTGACAGGTTCCAGCACTATACTGAGAATCCCTGTTGCCAATTCTACACAGCTCATCATCATGACAGCTCGCTAGCAGGAGAATGACGCTCCATTCGAATAGTTTTCCAATATTATCTTGGAGTTGTGTAATTGCCCTGCTCCATAAAACGACATATTATTACAAAAGTTCGTAGCTGTAATAATTCGACATCACTGGAAGCGGAAGCGAAAGTTTTGCAATATTTGTTTTGTGAGAACTAATATAATGTCACTCGAAAATGATTTGACTTTTTACTTTCTAGTAACTCGTAGGAAAACGATGAATAGAGATAAGTTTTAACTACATAGGAAAAAACCAATAAAAAACTCTTTTCTTGTCTACTGGATACATATCATGTAGTGAAAGTGGAACTGTTATTATTTGAATTTGACGAGTTTCGAAATGACAATTCATTACAAACTTGGGTTATGCAAGTTGAAAATTGGTCTACGAATTGGGCTTGCTTGGACCAAAACAAGTGTTGTACAAAAAGCAACAAGTTGGACCAATGCTTGCTCTACGTTTTACTGAACGATATATACGTATATTTGATACGCTTGTTTGATAGCAAATTTAATGTTACAGTTGACATGTAAACGGTATCTTAATGCGAATCTCTAAAAATTCACAAGGCCTATGACACTTAAACGCCAAGATAGTATAAAGAATGTACCTAAGAAACCAGAAAGCTCAAAAACCAACTGATTACCATTGTTGGAATTGATGGGGTGATGTCAGAAAGAAGGTTTGAAAAATGTTATGCTTGTTTGCTTATTTGTTCGCGGTACAGGGTGAAGTAAAAATTACCCCTGTCAAATATTTCATCCCCATATATAATATGAACCTATACTTCTGTGAAAAATGGTGCCCATTAATCCCTTTCCACGACGTTTTTTCATTTAGTTGGACGAGGAGTTCTTTATCTATGTACTAAAAACGTTATCTTGTTTGTGGTCTATCGTTTATCAAGAAAAGAAAGTTCAGTATCATACGGGTTACGAATGGATATGAAGTATTTGTTAGAAGACACTTTTCGAATTCATGATACTATATTTACTTTACTAATAAATAGTTCTCAATGAACTCGGCACTTGCTTCAAGATATTTCAAACAAATAATCTGATACTGTCAAATCAGTGGAAAGCAGTGGTAGCACGAAGCGTCATAAAAAAATCTTTAATTAATTAATTTTTTCTAGATATAGACACACCTAGATCTCATTTTTCGAACAGAAAATGGACAGGAAACGAAACGAGATTCTACTCATATTTTCTTGAATTAAATTTAACAGCCTCATTTGCAACGAGAACGAAGACATTGATTGCTATTTTAATGCGTGACTTCCCCTCCTTATAATACAGACATTGACCTGCAACCTGGGTTCTTTTATGAATTAATTATTCCTCATATTAGATCGTTTTCGTGCTTTTATTCGATTACTTTGCCCCTTTCCACACTATTGCATAAATGCATGATGCTCATTGTTGTGCAAAAAAAAAAGATGTTACCTGAAATTAGAGCATCGATCCAAGGTAGGTAGGTAGGGGTTTCAGATAAGAGAGAAATACAGCAGATGTAGGATTGTGATTATCGCACAGGATCAATTTTAAATCCAATTTGCATGGCAAGTAAGATGTTGAGTAGCTTTCAGTATGTGAGTAAATATTATAAACTGAGGCATACAAATTCGATTTCAGTATGCGTTGCGTCTGTGACAGCGCCTATGAACGAATTTCATTTGTACTCTGGCTTTCGCATGAGCCCGAAAGGGACAGTAGAGAGAAACCTCAGTTTAACACGTGCTGATGTAAATGAAATAATGTGTATTGTGTAGAGTCCATGATCCATGATACATAAATGTGTGGTGACAAACTCATAGACGCATACACTAATCATTAATCTGTAAGGACGAGAAGTAATAGAGAATCTACTCACAGCAGCGTCGAAGTATGTTTCAAAAACTATGTTTATAAAGCTCCGCAGGAATTGCTTGTCCAAAATGACAACATGTAAAACTAGCCGTGAGAATAGCGCCCTAAACCTTGTCGAAAGAGCATTATAATGGGAGACATCAACAGCAAAATGTCACGTCGCCAGCTAATGAAACAGGAAAGTACTGCTCTTAACCATCCAAATAAAAATGAGCCTTATACACCATGATAAAGCGTATTAAATGAACGCATTTCAACAAAAAAGAATCTGCTTTGTGTTTGGCACTGTCACCACTCACCACAGCAACTTCCCATTACTTTTTTCAGCGGTGACATTGATAGCTCTGTTTTTGAGTTTTCTCTTTTGTCCTCCCTGTTCATTAACAGTGGAGAAATCCGATTCGAAGTATTAATGCTTCAGTGGTGGTGACGGCCGTGGTGTTGGTGGTTAGGGTGCAAAGAATATATAACAATGGTATTGAATGAATGCGGTTGTCTCCATTTTAAGGTGTTTCATAGTCCTTTATGAAGTTGCTCTCGCTGCCTGGAAGTCCAATAGTCACTAGTTTCAATACGTTTTTCCAAAAGAAGAACGCTTTCCCTACGGCTTTCTCTGTTGATTTGAGATATGAAAGAATGGGATATACGGAGCGAGGATCGCTTGTAGCTGAAATACTGACATTTTTTGTATTGCGATCTTAGTTGGAGAAAAAGAAAAATATAAGATAAAGCAAGCTATCATGAAAACATAATCGGTGCTACCACATACATTTGCTTTCACCAAGAGCGGATGTGTAGTAAACTTGCTATCTAATGTAATGTTGTTTCTCCCAGTTAAACACCAACTTCCAGCTGTGATTCAAGAGATAAATTGCGCCACAGGGGCAACTCTTCATTCCATTCCATGGACATTACCAAATTCATAGTTTCTCTATTCGCAACTTGTACTTTAGCGCTTAGTGTGTCATATGCCCGTTCAAGGCAATTACCATCTTAGAAACAAGTTGTAACTTTGCCTCAAACTAAATTTTGACTTGGCTTTTTGACGGTTTACTTGATCCGCTTGAATATACATATGTAGCATAGCCTCGTGGAGTTTTTAATAGGTCGGCTTTCACTGTTTTTTTTTTTGGCGGGGGGATTCAATTTATAACAGGTTTTGGTGATAATACGATAGGTTTCCTATGTCTGCATGTAGGTATTATTTTAATGTAAATAGTACGTAGTACGGGACGGTGCTATGACAAAGTAGACAACAACAAGAGCGATCATTAGCCAACAATAACGATTTTAATGATGCAGCTTATTGAAAATGTCACAACCGACCAATACTTCGACATCAACCTCTTTATTCAAGAGCTCATGTCGGAGGATGCTTGAGCTAATATGATACCTCTAATGATGCTTAGTCAGTTTTTAAGTAAACAATCATTTGATTGACTAGTATTCAATTAGCTCTTGAAAGCATGAGGTTTGAATAATATTAATCTTCGTGTAATCAAGGTATTACCATTGTTAGGAAGCCTTTTTATCCTCTTATTTGTTATGAAACAAAATGTCCTGATTTTATAAGAATAAAGAAACCATGTCTACCTCGACAAGCTCGGAGAATAATGAACGATTAGGTGAAATACCACCATCATTTGGTGCTCACGTAGAGTAATTGTGGCTTTTTCAAATTCAACAGTCCATAATGCTAGTCCATGTCTCGAATCTTTTAACAAAAGACACCTAAGTTTATCCTAATTCAGATAGCGTTCCTTAAAATAGACTAACAAAAGCGAGACTTTTGCATGCTTCGCGATAAGCATTTACATATCGTTCACAAACGCGAGATTATACGGTTGCTCTCAATGTGAAATTACCGATTTGACATGGACATGAGCGCTTGTTTTGCCGGTATTCCAAATTCGGCATGAGCGATAGGTAAGCTAGTATTTTGTCCGCCATTTACAATTATCTGGCTACAAGAAGGTATGGGTTTCATTATATTTGTTCAGAACAAAACTATCATTAAGTCAGTCGTTAGTAGTCCTGCTACTCTCATACAGATTATAAAGGACTTTTACTTGGTATTCTTCCGCGGTGGATTTAACTATCAACAAGTTTAGCAAGATTCGCTATAATGTATAATATAATATTTTTATTTGTATTTTATCCTCTAGCATCCAGCATATAACGTACCACAACCATGCATAAAACACAATTCCGTAGTTTATCACCCGGGCAATTTACTATAAACTATAACTATACTATACTATATTTTTTATATGTACTATATATTTTCTGACAGTTGTCACTAGATAATTGACGCGATTCAAAGCTAATCGTGACTTATGGATGACAAATCTGCCAATGCAAGTTGTGAGTCACCGGAGGCTATTTTGAAGCATCAGTTCACATGGTTATACGTTCTAGTTGATGATGATATGAAATATTGCATTTGGAGTTAAAATGTCATGCATTTCTCATATCCAGTTGAAAGAGACTGTATCCTTTATGTTTACTGTTATTACCTGCTTCCACAAAAACCTAGGAGATATTTTCAGTATATTATTCTGTTATACCCATAGGCTTCTTCATTTTAAGTCTTTTATTGAGAGGAATACAAGGAATTTGAGGAAATGAAGGTATTTCATGCTGCTTTATAACGATGTCGTCATCTGAAACTGCGGACATAGTGATGGTTTTGTTACCATTTCTGCGAACGTTCTGCCTGTGCTTCCAAAGCTAGAAAATAGTATTGTTTCTATCCCCAAGTCACTATTATCATGGGTAAAACATTAGTTACGTACGCTGAGATTGTAGCTGTAATGATATAGAGGGAACTTGTGTGATGTAACAAAGTTTTCTCCTTCTTATTTTCCGCTGCATTGCTATTCGTTGCACACGGTATGGTATATGTTAACTCGAGGTATAAGTTTAAAACTCCTAAGAGGAACAAAATGGTTGTATTGCAATAATCTTAACACTCTTGCAGCTGAAATTGAAGGGACCTATGATGCATATTGGTAACTGACAATTATCATCATCCATATTTCCATATACCACTGCCAAGACCAAGCAAAAAACTTATTTCCAAGACAACAAATACCATTCTTCATCTTCATGCACCTTCAACTTTCTTATTTCTTCACACTCTCTTCCTTGACTATAAAATACAAGATTTCCATCTCAAAGGATTCTTTCACAGTCGACGAACCGCAAACATTCTTGTGACTTTACCCATTTAGAAGTTATTACATTGTGTTGCGAGTAGTTTCGCGGGAGCTGAAAGGATATTTTTTTAGCCAACAACAAGAAAGGTTTTTCGTATTGTAGCCAACAAAATTGAAGCCAGAAAATGCGTTAAAACACCACCATCTTGAAACAGAGACCCAGAGTCACCTTCGGAAATTGGAGAGAAAATATAGTAAGCAAAAAGGTAGATTACATTGTTAACCACCTGGTCGTTTGCTCCGCCGAATGAACATTTGTTCAGCTGGTCTCTCTCTGGCCCTGGTCGCATTTTTAAGTTTTCTTTCTGAAATGGGTAATGTTGTTGTAACTAGTTATAGTCTGCTGCCGCCATCAATGTAGACTTTTCATGTTCCACTTAACCTCAAGCAGCATCAGCAGAAAGTGAACACAAATATTGTCATCATCATAGCCGTATTCCATGCCATTACTGCTGCTATAATCATCATCGGTGCAATAACAAGGCGACCAGGGGCACTATTATACGAATATCTTCACAAAGACATCCTTCGATGAACCGTTTTACCTTATGGGTCCGTTTGCTTCTCAGCTTTTTTGTTGGCCAACATCATATAAAGATGACGATCCTGACGGCGACCCTCTAGCGTAAGACCAGCTTTCAATGCATGCCGGTTTGTATGATGATAATATGACGCCTCAATGATGGTCTCCATGCACGCACGGCAGTTATAAAACTAGGAGAACACTTCAAAAGTATACAATTGCGTTCAAGTATAGTCTCTTATATAACTCTTCTTCGGATACACTGCTCGCCTTCTTTTTGAGTGTGATTTTCTTGTTTTTGTTACATTGATAATGTTTGTGCTCTGCTTTCTAGACGATGGCACTTCTCCCGCTGCCATCACTCCATTCGACTCCCACCATTCTTTTTATTTCGATGACGAGAGGATGCCAAAACACCTAGACTACTATGCTGGTTTGACTGTTCTCACTGCCAAGGGTCTACATCTGGCTAGAAAATGAGCTAATATGGACGGATGTATAAACATAATCACCATAATCATCATCATCCTCTGGACGAGTTTGTGAAAGGCAAATGCAGACACATCCTCCCTGGTAGCTCAGTATTACAAAGACTTCCAGTTTTCTCTAAAGAAAGGAGGTGGCGATGGAAAGATGGATGACACGGATGGGACAATACATGCGAACATTGACATGTGTGATGTTCAGAGGAAGACCATATTACATTATTGTTATTACTTCCACTGACGGAGCACACCTTTGGTAGTTAGCACTCGCTGCACGAAACTGTGTAAAATACGTTTGGGAGTGTTGTAGAAAAGTGTAAGATTACACAAGTCATGACCATCATCATCAACCTCAAGTCCTCGTCAACAATTTTGGAAGGCAAGAGGGAGTGCATGCATGTAAAGTTTTACCGTATCATAAGGCACTTACCTACAAAAAAAAGTGGCTAAAGGTAGCGAGATGAGAATAAAAGGACGCGAGAACGAAATGAGAAAGTCTCGTCAACATATTATATATGAAGCGACCAAGCGTGTAAAGCATAAAACGCACGTATAAGCTTATGAAGCCTTCCTTTGTTGTTTTCGTGAAAAGCCTACGGCAGAATGAAACGGGTAAACAAGTGAAAGCGGCTGCATATATATATTATGCTGGTTTGTCGACTGAAGGTATGTTCCTCGGCAGCTAGATTCGACACTCTTGTGATATTGATGATTCTTTTTGCTTCTACATGTTGGTAACAAGAGGATTGGGATGTCTTGTATTTGTGTGCTTCATCTTACACTTCAAATATTACACATCGTATTACACTCACTCGAAGGGAGTTGCTGGAATGATGAGCTACACGTTGTTTGTTATGTATCTTCTCCCTTTCTGATCTGTTTTGGCATGTACAATGTACACAGTCATTGGGAAAGAATCGTCATCATCCATCTCAAACGCGAACGTGAAAAACAGAGAGACGGAATCTATAACAGAGAATCGGGAATGAGAAATCAGAGTTTTTGATATGAGGAAGTGAAAGAGAAAGAAAGTTGAATTGAGTAGGTAGGCGCGCAACCATGCAGTATAGGTATCACGGATCCACTCACTCACAGTCAGAGAATCTGACAGAAAGGAACAAAACACCTTTACTTTCCCTCCCGCTCTTCTGCTTCCTCTGTTCTTTTGTGTTTCTGCTTTCTCTCATTCTGTAACCTTCCTCTCTGTTCCGTCTTCAGTCGCCCGAACGTGATTGTGAATAAGTCGGCTAAGTACATTCAGTCAACTCGTTGAGATTCTAGTCATTCCATCATTATATTATTATTACGGATGTGATGTTGATGTAGTTTTAAAGCTTATTTTACCCTTTTGATTGATATGCTTCGTCTATTTTTTTCCCTTTCCATGACTGGTATTCGTTTTGTCTCTATTTGTTTGAGCGAAAACAACAAAGAGTGTTTAATGGACTCCCACGGTACGCAAACGACCTGTTCAGTTCTTATCACCATAGCGACAGCAGGTTTATGCACGTCATTATTGTTGTAATGCAGCTATGAACAGACCTCTCACGATATTCATAAGAAGAAAAAATTTCAAGTTTATAAACCCTTCCAAGACTTGACATGCAAAGAAAAGGCTTAAAAGAAAATGATACCGAAAAGGTTCATTAGCTAATTTTAACAACAAATGTAACAATGCATGAAAATACTAGCAACTAAACTACCGACAATATGTTTAAAATCTTGATTGTAAATAATAACAGGTACTATATACTCATTTCAAGTCTGCCTCGTTGGTTTGGATGAAGGTTATGCAATGCAGGGATGTAACTGCTAATTAAACCTCTCGTAAAGGGTAGTCAAGACAAGAGTTCTGCCTTGTTGCTTGGAGATACTTTATCGAATGTTTTTTCGGTGAGTAATACACGAGGTAAACAAGTAATAATAGCTACATGCTATGAACCTGACGTTACGCGCGGCATGGGTTGCTTGTAACTTGTAACATTCAGATTGCAATGATGGAGCGCATCTCGGAAATGAAGTAGGTACAAATAGAATATTTTTAGTTTTATAATACAAATAGTTAATTATGCTCTCTTGACAAAATTAGCAAGGTTACTGAATCGCACAAGTTTGATGCTGGTAAGATTTAAAGTAATTGCCTATACTCGTACAAGGACTAGAAGAGACTTTTGTCATTCTTCCGCGACTATAGATCCCAGCAAAATAAGATTGACGGACAACGCATTTGATCTATTCCGCAGGTCTCATTTATTGTTTGTGGAAGAGTACACGAACTATATTATCTGTATACTAAAAAGATCCTAGGTTTTAAATATCATCCGTAAAGTCTTGGATCAATTGTGTAAAGTAGATGTTTTGAAATAGCATGGCTATGGCTTATTCCTATTACACTGAAGTCCATTTTACGTAATATTACGTACTTCAGATATCTTTTCTATTCTGTTGGTTACTTTCAACTTTGATTTACTGGCGTTATACAATTTCAATTTGACGGATTCGTATTCTCTAAGCTTTAGTTCTTGGGGAAAGTTTGAGCAAACAATACAATGATAGCATCATCAATAACATTAAGCTAATTTTCTCGCAATGACACATTCCATATCTACAAATGTGCGAAGAAGGGCTCTTTATTTCTATTTTTACTCAATTGATCATTATCATTTTTCTCATCACATATTTCGATAACTATGAAAAAAATTACACACCTAAATAGTATTTCCTAGCTACTGACGTTCTCCCAATGTCTTACTCACACCATAATATGAATTTGAGAACCTTGTAGAAATGTCCAGAACGTTGAAATATGTCGACCTCCCCTGAAGATTTTTCTACTATATCACTGAAGTTTCCATTAACTTATACCTTGATTATGACTGAAGATAGATTTTACACGGTGATGATGATGTTTTGATGTCCACTTTTTTACTTTCAATATCAGAAACCTACGAGCAACCTGCAAAAACTATCACACGCTTTTACATCATAGCCACTCCACTTGATATAACAGCGGCATTGCACAGCATCACATCCGTGCTGTCATCATAATCGTCATATCATTCTCCAACCTCATGGTGAGCGTCTAATGAAAAATCTGTCGCAATTTTTCTCTTATTTCATTCCTTCACAGTCCTTTCGCTTATTGCATGTACAAACAAACACACACACATGTGCTATATTATAAGAACAATATTTGGAGATCTCAAATGGCATCAGAAGGGATTTTATCAAGAATCCTCGTTTATATTAATACTCTATCAATTTTCGCTTCCATGCGGCGTGATGAAGTGACTCAATAGGATGTGAACTCAAAAGATCTTGATTTGATTTCTATTTCGTAATAAATCCGAATTCGATATCATTCTATCTAGTAACAGACTATTCATTGTTGTTTTCAGCTTTTGCAAAAAAAAACCTGACGAAACATCGTAATCATCATCTCGGGCCGCTGTATCTACTTACCAGTTAAGCCAAATCATCTCAAATATAAGGTATTACTGTTACTGACAGCATTAGTAACTATGTCACTATCCGAGCTAAAATGATAAAAGGAGTGTTGACAAGAAATAATCTGGCGATTTTGGATAATGAGAAAAATGTGAAGTGTTTTAGAAGCATAGATTATAAAGGTTATTAAACTACAGCCGCCTATCTTTATACTAAATTATTTCATGGAGAACGTAAATTTACTTGGTATATGTTATGTTTTAGCTTTTAGTGATGCATCGTAAACATGCTAGTTGACGCAATCTGAAAATACGAAACTTACAAACATAAAACAATAAAATACATAAGGATTTTCATTGCTGCATTCAAATGTTTAAAGTGAGTTAAAAATACTCTGATCAGATGTCAGATTATGTGTAGTTTCTGATTTTTGTACAATTTGTTTTTTGATTACAGCTCTAACCTTGGGTCTCCAAGTCACATAGGGTCATTAGGGTAGAAATTCAAAAGACTAGACTATCAGTATCGACTAGATTGGATATGAAAATGCATGTGTTGTGTGTCCAATTTACACGGTTCACAAGATCCCTTTTAACAATTTTTATGTGATGTGGAGAGACCACAAATGTTACAGTGAGCTCCTATTTGTTAAGAACAGGTTTCAGAACATACATAGGTACCTAGATACGATTTTAGGACTTCAATCAATGAGGTAAATATGCATCATATGCCACAAAACATAAAGAAGCACCGAGCAAACAAACTATCTCAAATAATTTTACTAGTGGAAGTGTGTATCATGTTAGGTAAATAAGCCATTCAACTGAAGATTTTTACTGTGGTCCCTCCTCTTGGAGGTCCCCATATTTATATAAAACCTTCAACTTAAACTCATTTTCAACTGTACTGCAAAAATTCATAACCGTAACTGATTTCACAGTTTTTGTTATGGATTCATGTTTTTCCCTGAGGTTAACGTCCAAAGTTTGCCAAAATTAAATGCACACTTTAAATCATAATTAGTCGAACCTAATTGTCTCACGCAAACCGTAATCTGCGATTTACTAAACCAGATCCAGAGCAACTCAAGACAACGCACAAAGACATAGAAATGTCGCTGTTGTGAGACCCATATTCTTGAGAACTGGAATAGATAAGCAGATAGGTCTTGGAGAAACAGATACAAGATAACCCGCCTGTTGAAATGCCACCCAGAAAGCTCATTTTGCGAAGTAAACTAGTTGATAATATATCCTTCCTCATGTTATAAACTACAACGTACGGCCATGGCCACGTTCGCGAGCAATACAGACTCTTCCAAACAACCAACCACAACCTTCCTCTTTCTCGAGCAAACAATCACAAAAATCTCCGTCGCCGTTTCTCTTCATATTGCTTCAGACTCGAACGAAATTGTATTGAAGTTTTTCGTACACTAAATTTTGTGAGATATCCTAGGGCATGAGTCAACAAAACTATTTGTATCAAAACAGAAGAACACTCTTTTGTCTGTTTTAGGATCATCACTAAAACCTCGCGATGCTGAAAGCTAATATCATATAGTAAGATTAGTTGTAAGTTTTTTTTGTGCATAACATTTTCGGTCATTGAATTTGTTTTATTCTGAAGGAAATACGACGTAAAGTTAGGATGGCATGCAAGCTGGAATCCTTTTCCCTCCCGAGGACATTAATAAACTACACACAGTAGTGGAAGTAGCATCCAAAGGTCGGTCGGGATAAAACTTGGTTTGTGTACTGAACTGACTGAGCACTTTCACTTCCATTATGTTTACTGCTCTCTCATCTATGCAGTCATGCTTATAAACCCGAAAACTTTTTTGTTGTTAGTTGCTAGAGATGTTTATACTGGGGAATATTCACCCATTCCAGTCAACTTCCATTATGATAAGTCAGTCCCTATAAAATATACATTCAGTTTTGCACCAAGCGTTTTTGTCTGTAACACGATAGGATTAGACTAAAAACGACTCCTCCGCATAGCCAAACAGAACTTGCACAGCAGCCGAATAAAAGCTGGAAACTTTGGTTTGTAGCTGGATTGCATAAGAAGTTGAGCTCGTCTTTTGTTGACATTACCAACCGGGTTTTATACCTTGTGTATGTGCGTGAAAAAAAAAATCTGGGGAAAAGTCTTAGAAGAACATGATGAGTAATGGGACAGTTTGTCTTACAAAAGATTGAGAAATCGCATCCATCTCTTTCTATTCTCTTTTCCTCGAGCAGCCTCCACAAAGAGGAAGAAGAAGAATATTCGAGCAGGCAGAGAACATGTGTTGGTAGGTACTTTGGGTTAGCTACTTACGTTGCAAAATAATATTTTTGGTTGATTTACTCGCATGAATGTGGATGCTCTAAGGTCACAAAAGAGGGAAACCCATATGGAATAACAGGAGTGACTACACTGATGATGATCAGGGCTACACAGAGGATGAGCAAGTTGAGGCTAAGTAAGATTTAGTAATTTCTTCTAACAACTTCTAATATCACTTTACGTACTTGATGTAAGAACGAACCACGGTAGAGCTCAAGTCGTATTATCTTCCAAATGCCTACAACACTCATAAGCTTTCGCTCTACTCAAGCGTTTTAGATCAGTTGGCATAAAATTAATTACAATTTTCAAGGGATTTTGGTGCACATTAAACTTCTCCCATTTCAGAGGATATAGTGGTGAGCGTGAGTTTGCAAGAGGAGTAGACAGGCGAGGCCTTCCCTTGGTGTAAAACTATGCAAACCTATAATTGTTTGCATGAGTAAAAACGAGGAAATAGTAGTCATATAGTCGAAAAGTAATAGATTGTAATTCTCTTTCTCTCTGTCTTCCCGTCTCTCGACATGCATGTTGGAAGAGTAAAGTAAGGACAGAGCGTAGGGAATAGTCCAGTCAGTTTACAGAGGGAATCGAGTGAAAAGCAAAGTTTTTACTTAACATGGTTCATTAGGCATACACGACTAAAAAAGAGAAATGTTTCAGTCCTGTTGATGATAATCATCATCATCACAGAGACGATCATCTTCATGATAATAAACAGTATGTATCATATATATAGAACATATATAGGTAGGCATGAGTCAATACAACTTTAGTCAGCTTACACCACGTTATGCATACGTAGACGTACATTTATAATGGGCGCTTTACGATTTTGTATCGTATAAGGGGGTGGTGCAAGTAGTCATTGAATTGCATGAGGAAATTTACATTGCGTAAAAACCCCATAAATTGGCCAGTTAAAGAAAGTTGGACAAGGTGGCTCAATGAACGTTCAACTACTCTGTACGATTCTTTTACCACACTGCATTTCCCATCTTGTTATATGGTTGCTTGGTGCTGCTGGAGATGATAATCATGTTGATGAGAAAGATGAAGATGATCATTATTCGGAAGAGCAAGGTAGCCACCCATCACAGATGCAGAAAAGAACTGCCTCAGCCAGCCAGCTAGCAAGTTTTTTATATCTTCCGTTACCATATGCTTTCTTTTAGTGCTAAAAGTTCAAAGACTTATTATCAGCCAACCAGTCCCTTCATGAATATGCATTTTCAGTAGCAAGACGGTTAGCCAGTTGTACAAGAAAACGCAACCCACAGAAGAAAAAGTTATCACTGTTCTCCTCCCAAAGAGTTTTTGATGTATTTTAACAACTTGTTCTTAAAACAGAAGATAATGACTTCGAATAATTTTCCCACCATACGTGCTTACTTCTGTTGATAATGATTTCGATCCCTACGTTTTATCCAACCTTTAAAGGAAGATAATGCGTGTGAATCTGTCAGGGTTGCGTTAAACGTGATGGATTCAAAACATTCCTTTGTTTGATTTACCATTTCGTCATAGTGTGCGCTAAAGTGTGCTAAAGCACAAGATGTTGTGCTTACTACTTTTTCATGCACCATAATTAACAATCAACTTCCAAGATAACAATTTCAGCTAACTTTGTCAGCCCTTAAAAACTATGTATCATACTATCAGTCATATTTTATACGTAGGTAAGATAATAAGTTGTTGTATTGAACTGCGTGTTTCATTGAAAATTGATTGGTTTAAGAATACTGTAAATAACCAGTGCGATTTTACACACTAGAAAAGCAGCCAAAGTATCATGACACATGAAGCACTTCTTGCCTGCTGCAATCAGCACTGTAGTGCAAGATTACTTGAGAAGGAATAATCAAGTATAAGAAATATATGGTCGCTGATTTTTCAGAAACTGTTTGTGTGTGTGCGAAACCAGCCAGTGTGTCAAGTTTCAATTCTATACTAAGGGCTTCAGAGATTTCGTGACAACTGACAGACCTTTCGCTACTTCATAATGAACGCATATGAACAATGTGTGACATGTGGAACTGTCTCCCTATGATTATGTCCCTTGTGTCCCTTTTCTGTATGGGTTTATGAGCAAAATTAATAAAAACTTGCATTATTAAATAAATTGGCTTTATAAACTTCCTTGCTCAATATTGAACTGAATGTCTGCCCTATTCACTAAATTTCAAGCTATCGTAGCCACTTACAGCCTATCCTTTTTATTGTTTTGTTAACAGGAATCATGTTTGCATTATTTATATTCATACATAATATGAAGCTAACTCCAAACTCAGAATTTATGTGATCTAATGGAACAGGGTATCATTTAACACTTTCCCCGTCCAAAATGTTATCCTAATCCTAGTCATGTGCGTTGTTGTGTCAAAAATTTTTCGCTTCCGTTGCTTCTCCTAAGAAATCACCAACGAATATTCAGCTGCCAACAGGCAAGAAAGTTGGAGTCGTAAAGTATTCAATAATGGTTCTCGATGTATACGTGCAAATAGCAAAAGTCTACGTGCTCTTTAGGACCAACGATTCTGATCATCCATATGTCCCCTTTCTCCTAATCTCACTTTTGTGTTCCGTAACAACTTGCTCTTTTATTTTCCATCTTTATCTATTACCCATATAAGTTTCCCTTACATGCTGATGATAGCCTAAGTAATGCCGAGAATCTAAGTTCAGATTAGGAAAAACATCGAATCAACTTTATCAGCACCAACTAACGAATTGAGCTAAACAAGCAACCGCACAGGTTCAAGTTAGGAGTAGGTAAAAAACGTTCCCTGTCTGTAATGTTTAGTTCGGCATAATTCTCTCAAGAAAACACCGTCAGACAACATTATTTTTGTGGGATTGCCAAATATCGTCGTTCATTCGTCACCGTAGCAACTTATAACAAATTTTCTCTCACGAGTTGGTCCAAATCCTTCACAGATTTAAAACTTTTTCACTGCCTACAGGTTTTTTCTTATCGTCTCACGTTTGCCTCTCTAATCAACGCGACAAACTCTAAGATCCTCATATTTCATTAAATACATTTCTTGTTACGCACAAATGCATCTCTTTTTGCACCTCAGCAAGGAAGAATGTGTTTTATGAATAGTAATAAATTAAGGGGAAATTTCTGTTGCTATTTCATTTTTGTACGTTTTTATTTCTCGAATAGGATATTATATTTTCCTATGTTAAGATCAAACAGTACAATTTCATAATTTGTATGCGTTTGCAATGGTTGTTTCAAAATGCCAATGGACTCAATATTCATGATCAGCATTACATGCTACGGTATGGAGGACATTCGATTTAATGCTTGGTTGCTACACATGACGAAATGATAGGAAACCTGAGAGGTAAAGCTTCCAATCATCAAGATGTACAACTTTTATGTCTCGCTTAATCAGGATAACTTTTCCTAAAACATTCTGAATGTTCTTTACTACTGCTGGTTGTGCTTATTTGCTTCATTCGGACAAAAAAATACCCATTCAAACTGTCTCTCCCATTTTAGGTTATTTTATTCTTTAGTAAAGTTTAGCAACCATACCTATTATAATGCTACATATGTCCCCATACGCTATCACTATGAAAAAAAATAGAACAGCCTATTTCTCTTTTTTCTTTCATTCTGATTCTTCCTCGAAATGAAAGTTTTCCAACATTTTCACGAGGAATAAGAAAGGAATTACAGTATTGAGCAGCGGAGTTTTGTGTCAAAGGAAGTTCATGATAGGCACATAGATACATTTCATTGGAACACACACAAACGAAACTATTCATATGGAAAGAGAGTTCAAGGTAACTTGGTTCCGGTTTCTCTATTTGCAATAAATATTCCACCATAAAAAAAAGGTTTCGTCATGGTCATCAGCAACTTTTGATTGTAGATGTTTATCCTTTTCCCAACCATGCCGTTTATTTTTCTTTACGTTCTGGTTTTCATCAAACGTAAGATCGCTGCAAACAAGACCGTCAAATACTTTTCACTTATGTCTGACTACTTCTGTTCAGTCATAGTTGTTATCTTCTTTGCAAGTTATTGACATGACAAGACCATATCGGTGAAAAACTTGCACTGCTTCGAGAAAGAAAGAGTAGTAGACACGGGAAAAAATAGAGAAAAAAATACACACATAGCCATCATGCTCTTGAGCTCGTAAGTAAATTTCTTGACACTTTGAAAAGAGTAAAATATAGATTCATACTTTCTGTCTTTCACAAGTTATACTGCATTAATAACCGGTCATAGTCATGATGTCCTTCGCATAAAATATGTTTCCTCTAATTCTTTTTCGTTCCAATTTCAAAGAGTTTCAAAAACATGATGAACACAGTTTGCTCGAGAAATGAGGGTAAAGAAAAGGCCAACTCTTTTCCTTATCAATTGTGCTATTCGGTTCGCATATTTAATTTTGTAATGCAGGAGAAAGTAATTGACAATGGGCTCTTTTTATCTGTAACTTTGGCTTATTTCAATTTTTACCAGTAAAGCCCAATTTTGCTTACCAAACCATGAACTTATTTTTACCAGCAGCTACATAGTTCGCTCTGTCCCTCCTACAGTCATGCATTTTCAGAAGATTTGTTTGCTTTACTGGCAAAGAAAATTGATGGGAAAACAGCAGTGCTGAAATGGGTGCGTATAGACGTTTCTAGTTCAATAAAAACTCACCAGTAATAAAACCAAGTACCTTGGTCTGTGTAGTATATCCTGTGAAATATAGATTGCGAACGGTCCATTTCATTTCACATCAGTTTAGTTTACATTCAATGAAGCCTCTAGTGTGTATATGTAAACGCGAGGTTTTTTTTTGCATGTCTGGCCATACTTTCTCACAGGAAAGTAACGATTTTTTTCTCAGATCCATAAATGCACTAACCAAAGATCCTCATCATGAACTCAATTTTGGTTGTAGAGAGAAAAAGAAAAGTAAATAAATCATCATCATACATGAGAAGTTTTTTAAGATCCAAAACTATCTACCTAGAATCCTTCCAAATAAAAATCCATCCCATATACTAACAAAAGTAGGGAAACTTTTGCTTGAGTTTACATCAGTTTCCAAGAACATTGTAGTTCACAGACATCCGTGGGAGGATGATATTATAGATGTGATGTGTTCTTACTCAATTGACTGCATGATCATCAAAAGACGAGCTGTAAAGAAGATCGACGGGTAGTCATCAGGAAAGAAATTTTTTTTAGCTAGAAGACTCCCATACCTATCATCTTTTAAATCGTCAAATGAATTCTCCCAGAACCTAGACACAGCAAAGATTTTTTTGGTCTAAAGAATAGTCAGATTGCATCCGCAATGGTAATGTCTTGAAGAAGAAAAAAATTCCCGAAAGGTTTCAAATTAAAAACCGGATGAGCAACGGATACTAATAATGTAGCTCACGAATCGCTTATTATGTCTGCTGAGCTTACGCCAAGAATCCTTAATTTTTTTGCTGTAAAACTTGATACGAAGCCATGTATACGTCAAGAAATGACTAAATACTACTACGAAAAGTAGATTCATCACCTTTGAATGAACAGCCATCCAAGCCATCCCTTAGATTACCCAATATTTTTGGCCTACTAATGACCTTTTGATATCAAAATAACTTGACTTTCTGGCTTTCTCTCAACACGTATCGTATTTTTATGAGACAGAGGAAAGATTGATGTGTATAACAGAGACGTAAGAAGTTTTCCCGTGACTCTGCTCTAGGTTTCAGCTTACGTTTTAGTTGTTGTTGCTTTGAATCATGAAAAAAACTATGGTTTTAGTGCATATCGCTGTTTGGCCCTTCTCAATCGAGCCCTAAAGTTTTTTGGTTTTTATTCTTTTTTATAGAATTCTACAAAAAAAGAGAAAACAAAAAGTGAACTTCCCTGTTTACCTATGCTGTGAGAGCTAGGTACAATAAAAAGGATAAAAGATAATGCACATGAACTTAGTTGTAGTATTTCTCACAAGCAACCCCATGCATAAAACCGGATAAAGAAACACTACGTTGTAGCATTAGCGGCTGTCCATCCAAGAAGTGACTACATAGGAACAGCTATTACCACTGTTGCTCGCTTAAAGTGATGTGTTATGTGTGGCAAAAGGGAAGAGAAAAGGCATAAAGTGCTCACTCCTTCCGCTTTGTAATCCTTAGTGTTCCTCTGAAATTGAACGGAAAAGCCTGACTTGAATCTGAAATTACCAAAGAGGGGTTTACATTTACTACATCCAGAAAAGCTATTGCTACAGCAGCTTAAACGTCCTGCTGGTTGAAATTCCCAGAGAAAGTCACACGGTTTATGCCCAAGTATGTAGGAATCCTGGTGTAGACGTTTTCCCCCCTCTTTTTTAAGAAGAACGTGGTATCATTGTATAAAACTTCCGGTATGATTTGCAATCAAAGCTAAAAATAATTCATATGTAATTTAAAGAAATTGAATTATGGTCGTGTGTAGGTATACCTAACCTAAACCTTCGAATTGCTATTTGGAGCGTATGCGGTTTGATAAACCCGGGAATACTCTAAAATGCATAATTAAAATCATGCATTGTAGGAAAGTCAATTGACTTAATCATCCGTCTACTGTGACCAGGACACATACGGTCATAAATCTTAAGTCGTTTGAACACCTGCTACGTATGCATTATAAACACACTTTAAAATATTCGAGGCGCCAATGCTTTCACTTTTCTCCAAACTTTTCTAATGACCAGGGAAAAGAAAACTCTGTATTACGTGTTGCCGATAAAAACAACAACTATTCATACTGATACTTTCTAATTCCCAGCTTGTTTTATCTTAATTTTACTTCATTGTTAAACTTAAATAATAACGTCGCAACACTTAAATATAACGACTCATACAAACCCCGACTAAATTGTTTCTTTTGAACGGTAGAATATTCTTACGATAGGGAAGCGAAAAAAGTATCATTGTGCTACCGTTCTTGCTTTCTTTTCTTGGCAATGCATGTCATCATCGTTTCCTTGGATGATGATAATGATCATAGCAGTAATCATCATTTCTCTTCTCAAATTTTCTTGTCGTCGTAGTTACGTTGCGAGCATAACTATCATTATCATCTTCATTATAAGTTGCTAAGAAAGCATCCATGGCGTATCTGTAATGCATGAGAGTACTTGCTAAGAGAAAACGGTTCAGTTGAAACTATCCTTTTTTCATACGCATAACGTGAATAGACACTGACTTAATACCGTATTATACCTGATGGTCAAAATTTTTACAATAAAAAAATGTAGTATGCAGTATGCAATACTTTCGTCTTCGTCGAGAAAAAAACCTTAATATACTGAAAATATTGTGTCAATATCATTTTGCTGCATATAAGTCACTTTTCACAGCTGTATGAGTACAAAATGTCATCGCACACTTGGACGTTGTGGAAGTACTGCATTTCCAAACAAACAAACGGTGGGCGTGGAGCCCGTACGGTTGAGACGGTACATAGTTCTGGATTCACCCAAATAATCATTCAATGTTATTGTGATATCAATCATAAATTGATCGCATTGGTATAGTAACATTGCTACATATATCTGTCGACTTTAACGTTTAACGGCAATATACGAATGCCCAAATACAAAACCGGACAGATTTTGTACGCCAGTGCCCTGTACTTATATTGTATCTAGAAACTTTTTATGGGAAGAGTGGGTTATGGGCTTTTAACGACGTTCCTACATTTATGCTCTCCATGTCTGATTGTAGCCTGTGAGGAAACCACAAAAGAGAAAGCAAAAGCGATGATGGGCGATACCAACCAATACAAAAGGCCTTGGACAAGATACATTATGAATGTACGATAATAATAATAGCAACAAACCCGAAAGAGATAAATCGCCATCATTTTGTCTTCTTTTATTTCATCTTTTTCTCGTCCCCGTCGGCAGCTCATCATTTCATATATCATAACTAATGTTCTTTATTACTATTTACTAGACTATTTCAGACCACGACTTTTTGAGTATTTTGTTACAGTCCTTTTCCCGGCTTAAATTTTAACTATCTAGTATCATTATCATTATTATACTCTACCGTGTTCTGTTCGGATTGGAACTATTTAGGAAAACTCTTTGTATTGGTTTGCTATAGTGCTATCTGCATCTAAAAACTTCTCATTGACACTATCATTGCTGTATCATCATCGCTCAGATTTTCTTTCAAGCACATAAAATATTTCGTTGTTGGAAAATATCTTTCAAATGTGGATATCCACTGCGGGCACAAGAAACTGTGTTTTATGACCAGTAGAGGAGAGAGAAAAAGAGAAAAGGGAATAAAGAAGGTTATTTCTTTAACAATCATCCCGTGCTCTGGAGCTTTTGCGTTGCTGGAGAAGTACCATATCTTCAAACGAAAATCTATATTGGGATATCAGCCATCAACACAAACAACAGCGTGCCTATAAACTTCCTCTATAGGGTGTAAAACAGGCAGTTGCTCTCTTACTTACATAAATCCAACGTTTCTCTTCACGTGGCTTTTGTATTTGTGAATAATTCACGAGACTTGCCGGAGACCCCACCGCGTTTACGACCGTTGCAATAAAAATACCGGTAGGTATAATGTATGTCTATAGGGTAAGGTGTATATGATGCGTTTTTCACCGTAGGAGAACCTATATCACCATTACACGTTATACAACATGAATTTTACAATTCAATAAATATATCAAAGTGTTGCCGTTATCTTTTTGTCACTTCGCTGTGAGGGGCATGTTCTGTTAAGTTTTGGAAGTAGGCCCCTACCTGGGATTAAATTCGTTGCCATTTCATTGGAAACATTCAAAGTTTCTCCCTTATTACTGTCAGTTTATCGAGAGTAATAAAGTTTAATGCTGAAAAAGATAGTATTTGGAGAAAGTTTAGGATTCTTGTTTAAAAAAGGAACGAGTGTAATTAGAAGGACAAGTTAAGAAGGCTCGCTAATCGCGTACCTTACTCATTGTACAAATAATAGTTTTCCAAATTTTACTTGCTCATTTAAAGCAATTGTTTACAACCATTGCTATAATTTTGTATAAAGTATCCTTCTACAACATTAACAAATGCTTGAGTTAACAAAGTTGTAACAGTTCATTTTGATTCTCAACATAATATATATTTGGATGAGCAAATATGAAAGGTGCACAAATGTATAAAATCAATTGATCTACAATCATAGCAATCTTACAATCCTACAAGCTAAAAATATATTTTTTTAAAATTTCATTGCATTATGACTTGACAAATTTCAACAAATTCAGAGGGCCATTTTCTGTTTATTTAGCAGAAGATGATATTACTAGCGTTTAGCGTGCTATTTTATCTGCAATAATTTTCTCTCTAACATCTAAAATAGAAGGGAAACCGCTACTAGAAGGGAAACTTGTATTGCACTTCAATACGGAAAGTTTTGCAATCTTGAATTAGCTTGTTAAAATCACCTTTACTCAGTGTCGCTTACGCTGCACACTGTAGCCGATAACCATTTCCATTTTGTTTACCAAGAACACTAATGAGTGAACCAAGATAAGCTCAGATGTTGCTTTAAAAAACTCAATTCATAAAGGCCTAATTCAGTCCAAATGTTTCACTAACTAACTATTGTTATACTTTGAAAAGATAATAAGAGGGTAAAGTTTTTCTGAGCAGTTGATTGTACCCGATCTCCCTTTTCAAACCATTCTACTATAGGCATACTGTCGTTAGAATTATGAATACCTAGCAATTGCTTCTTTCGTTATTTCAACTGAATTGTACTTTATTGTGTCGTGGTTTACAAGCAGACATATTCATAATGACGGCAAACGCCCATTATTCAATCTTCAAAATTTCTTCCTTTCAACACGTACTGGCAACTAGAGCAGTTCTTTCCTTTCTTGTCGAATTCTCCGCCTTTCACGTCAGTTCCATTATTATTGACGTGAATGAGCGAGCTATATGGACACAGTAGCTCGCAGGAAAAAACAAGAAGTGAAGAAAGAGAATGGAAAAAAGACAAGCGGATATATATATAGCGTCTATCATGTCATTTCATCGTAGATTATTTCTTTTCTATACATCCATGTGTATCAATCTTATAATCTAATGCTTTCGCAAATTTCATTTATCATACTCACATCATCATAGTAATAATGTTAGAGCTTGTGGATCGGGCACAGACTGGAAACACTTGTATATCTGCAATGTATATACTTACAACTTCTCTAGTCTAGCTTTTGCTGCTTCTTCGTTTTTCTTTTGAAACGACAAGCTGTCTTCAATAAAATGGTTCACCGGTTCGATTGAAATTTTCTTGTAACTTTTCGTATGGAAGGAGTTCCGCCTGAGAAACTTTGGTTGTATAAATAACCTCGGAGAGTCCCCACAAACGATTTTTCTATTGATATGAATACAACCTGGTCTGCTCCAAGATGGAAGCCAAAAAGAAAATGAATAGCTTCCACTGGAGTTTTGCAAATAGGTGCACTTTAGGGCATCCTATCTTGGCTCTCTCTCTCTCTCTCTCTCTCTCTCTTAAAAATTAATTTTGCGTCGGTCTCATTGAAATTGACTAACCAACCGAATTGAAGGATTGAGGTTAAGATTAGAGCTTTTCGTGTAAAAAAAGGAAACAGGAGAACTCTTGCTTGCTTATCACCTTTTTAGAATAAAAAGTTCCATGTTACTGAAGGAGTTACTAGTGTTTTCAATGGCAATGATATTACGTACTATAACCTGGTGTGTATGCTTTTCGGTTGTTAACTAGTTGAAGCGCACAATTTGTGTAGTTTTTTTTGTATGATGAAGCATTGTCTACAGAAGTTCACGAAATTTTAAAGTTAGATTGAAAAAATTGAAGAGACTTGCATGTTTTGTGATATACTTACATATTTTAGGATATACTTCTAATGTGTCAGAAACTCTGCTCTAGAATAAAGGTCGTGCTTAGTTGCTCTGTAGTTTCTTGTGTACGATACGAAAGTTCTCTATTTCTCTTATTATTATGTTACACGCTAGAACTGTGTCAATAACACCGAAAAAGGAGATGGAGACGGGAGAAAGAAAAAGGGAAAGAAGAATCGGACGGCGACGACGAATGAAAGCTATCAAGTTTCATTTGTATGCTTTGTGGGCGAGTATAATGGAAAACGGAATGAAATGAAATTGTGGATGATGACGGTAGCTCTCTGTCTCTATGTGATATAAGTAACAATGATTTCTCATATTATCATGTCGTATGAGAGCACTGAGCAAGTGCAGTGTTGGATGGAAACTTAATTTCTCTGTTCCTTTACTTTTGATTCTGATTGANCTCTGTTCCTTTACTTTTGATTCTGATTGAGACGGCTTCTGAAATACTACTTCGGTATTGCTACTTCTCTAACCGTCGCGTAAGCTTTTTATGTAGATTTTAAATTTGGCTAAATTTAAAGTATTTACTAACTGTTGCAGGAAATAATGACGTTGAGTAATGGTTTACATATAACTCATATGAAAAGATCGCGTATCAATTGAATTGATGCTTATATCTTCTTAATTTTTCCAAATATCGATTGTCCATCAGTTGAAACGTTCAATATACATTCCTGCTTGACATGTCATGTGCAGCCAAGTTGGCAAAAATTTTTTTTTTTTTTGATGCAATGAACCCTAGCTTTAAGTTTTGAAAAAGGTTTATGGCAATATAAGTAAAATAATACTGTAATCTGAATTTCTTGTTTACATTGGCACGGATATATTATCGTAGAAAAATCGAACATGATAGTTATCAGCTGGGATATTTTCAAAAAGCAACAACCACGTAGTGCCGACATTTATCGTTATCTCTGGTGTATTTTTGGAAATGTTCGTCTTGTCATATTTATTTAATGCAAAGAGAAACAACTTGAGAAAATATAACCGTTGAAATTCCAAGCTTTACGGCAAGTCATTTTCGCCCCTAACATGTGCATCCGAGTAATATTTCTGAGTAATTGAGTAATACGTACGTGTACATGCATAGAGAGGAGATAACACTTTGGACTTGGATTTTTTCTTTTCTATCATTTTCCGCTCATAATTTTTTTCCAATCCCCAAAATTTCTTCTTGTTTTTCAAAAAAGTACATGACAGAAACTATGCATTTTGAGTTTAAACGGTTTTCATGATTTAGACTCGACAAGATCCACGCTTAGAAGGTTTTAAATCTTAACATATATTTTTAGACAGACGTACAACGATTAAAATTCGAGAAAGAGCGTTGCTCTTCTGAGATGGTAACATTTGACTGTTTCATTTATATGTATATAATATAATGTATTATACAGAAAATATAAAATGCATATAATGTTCTTATTCAATATACCCTGAATAATAAGCAATTTTATGAAAAGCAGTCTAGGTTCACCTTGTTTTTCTTACTACCCTAAGAACGTTGAATACCCATATCATAGGTGCTCAGGCATCCGAATGCCGCACAGCTCATAGGGTGCCGGATGCCTGGAATGCCGTTATTGGTGTTGTATGCCCGACGCCACTCTTGGGATTGCATGTCGGATTCAGAGATGCCACAAGTGGGGCGAGTATGCCTGAACACCTCTGACCCACATTAAATGAATTTCATCACTTACTTTAGGCTAGACGGTTGCATTGCTTCATCGGACAACACTCGTTATACCGCGTGAAAAGAGTCTCTTCTGACTGGGTGCTGCTTAGAATGTTTAGCTGAAAACTTTGCAGACCAGCGTTACGCAGTAAGTATTATAAAGAAAACTCGATGTGTCGAATGCAGTATTGACCATATTGAAGTACGGTTCCCAGTAAGCCAAAGACGAACTAAAATCAGATTTTCTTGGAGCTCTTCTTTGACCTCCTCTATTAACCAGCCTGTTTGTCTCAGTTTGAATGATCCTATCAACGTCCAATCAAGTATGGCAGTCATCGTCATCTCGTTCTCCTTCTTTAATGCATTCTGTGAAGGGAATCCCTTTGGTAAATCACAATGATGCATGTTGATCGTGACGGGGTAAAGAAAGGAGGATCGTCTTCGTGATGCCAAGCGCTTTCTCATCACTTCCCTTACCCTTTTCAAAAAATCAAACACCCTTTGGCAATACAAAGGAGCCGAGAATCTCATATTTTTGCAGGATCACACGCCAGCACCACGAGGGTGTTTGTAACGATGAAACAGATTGCATTAAAATTGTACTACCAAGTCAGAGGGAATAATAAGGAAAACCACAGAGTGGAAAAAGTAGGAAGGAAACTAGACAACTAGTTCTCTTTTACACTTCACGCGTTGCATTCACAAAAGAGGACACAGCCTTCTTCAGCTCAATAGTAACATCTCATTTTCGCAATGATACATCCTCGTGGATATAAAAGTGGGAAAATGTGTCTTTTTTACCTTGTAGCTCGTGATATTGGGATATTGCTTGGGTTCTCTTTTTCTACAGCAAAATCAACCGGCGCATGTGTTTACTTGTAATAATTTTCATGCGGATCATGTATGACTGTGTGTGTGTTCATGTTACTTTCTCTTTTTTCTCTAAAAGGTCTACTTTGGCAACGGAAAAAGACAGATCGACCTGTAAACATGTATCGGACTGTTTTTATCAGTATCGCTATTTCTTTTGAAGGAGCGAACCCTTATATTATTCTTCTTCTAGGAAACCAATGATGCGAAATTAAATTTTCCTCTTTTTCTCCTCCTTCTCTTTCCTCTTTTTTTTCTGACAAGTTCATAGCCAAACAGTCAAGATTGCTTTATACTACCTACATGCGAAAGCAAGTTTACGTGGACTGGAGATGTGTCTACGGATTTTTTTTTTGTCTGGGGGAGATGGTTTTCCTCTTTTTTAAAAGGAAGGAAAAGTGACATAGTGTGAGATTCTTGATGACACTTGACTTGTTATTCTCTGACAAGGAAAATAAGTTTACTGATTGAAGGAAACAGCAGCAGCTGAAGGATAACGCAGTACAGGAGAAAATCCCGACTTTAGTGGAAACGTTATATGCATGTTTTATGAGACCAGTACGCACGTATAATAAAGAGAAGTGGCGCTTTTAAAAACATTGATTCACAATTTCAAGCAATACAAAAAATATAAAATACACACCACGGGAAAGCACCGTGTCTGCAAGATACATTAAAACTGCAGAGCAGTAGCTTTTACGGAAAAGCTAGATATGAATCAGAAAATGGTCAGACGTTTTCGCAATTTTCGGAAAATTTTTATAATTTCATTGCAGCTTCTTGCAGAGCAAATAACTGTACCTCACTAGTATATAAATACATACCTGTATCTGCAACTGTTGTCAATTCAAATGTAGGCATCCATATAAGAATAGGAGGTTACTATGTACATGTGGTTCTATGAATGTAGAACTTTTATCCTCTACAAAAAAATTTAATTACAAGAGCTATGGAGTTTATAGTCTCTTGGATGGTCAGACTGATCTCAAAATTAAAATCGCATGAATTCGATTTGGTCGAATGGAATCGGCAAAGATATTTGCCCGGTTAACGAAGCAATTTCAATCCTATGAAACATGTTGTATACATACGTCCATTGTACACCCGTCTCAATCAGGCAGGACATTCCCCTGTAGGTCATAGGCTCACAAACATCTGCGTAATGATATAGGAATCGTGTCCTACATGTGTAAAAAATGGAAATATTACGTAAGGCATGTATTATTAGGTACATATAGACTATCACCAATATGCGAAATAATTTATTTTGGGATGAGTATTGGACCACGATAATAAATGTATTTTCAGTTCTGCTTGTTCACACGCATCATCATTTGCTTCATATTTTCCTCAAAGCTTTTTCAAAAACGAAGCATAATTACTTGGCAGCACACGTATTTGAAGCGATTCAAATACCTTCCAGACAACATAATTTTTCAGCAGCTCATTTACTATCAATGATCAATTCGGAAGTACCCAAGGAGAGATTTTATTCTTTTTGGAAAATAATCTTCTCATGCAAGTTAAGCTCTTCATGCTAGATTGTAATCCGATAAATAGTCAATAGTTGTGCTTTTTTACATGTATACCTATACAATAAGTACTGCCAGAACTCATCGATACTGGTAGATTGCGAACACACGCAACATATGTAATTCGATGAATTATGCAACTGAAAATATATACACTCAATACACGTCTGCATTCTTGATTTCATGGAAACTGTTTAGCTGAATTTTTGCATCAGTTATGATTAGACCCCATTTAGTACCATACGTATGAATATGTCATACATGCGAACATTTTACACCAACCGTCCAAGGTGTTTGTTTTCTGGTAAGATAGCTGGGATTTTTTTCTTTTCAAGAAATGCTTACTTCTAAAATAGAATTTTTATTACAAAGTATGTGGGGGTTATTTCATTGAAACGTAGGACATCCTGTAACTCAGCGTAACAGTTTATGTGTAAAATACTTTTGACATTTTCAGTTTTGTATCAAAAAAAGTAGGTACAATGTATGAAATATTTACGTTATAATTTAAGGAATGAGGATGTTTATGCAAGAAATAATAATATATATAACATTTCTCGAAAGTATACACCACATGCTTGCTCAGTTTGCCCAGCAACATCCGTTCTGAAATTTCCGTCAAACGTTCTGAACAGATATTTGATACATACTTCTGTCACTCCGTAGAACGGAAACTCTGAAATCTCATAGGCTATGAGTTTTAACCCAAAGGCTAAAAATGTTGGTGTGCTTATGAAAGATGTGGTTTCTCCTTGACTACTCCGTTACGTTTCATCAGCAGTTTTGCAGTGAAAAACTTCAGTTTCGAACAGCGTGTCATCATAACTTCTACAACTGCAGTAGATTATAATATGAATAGTATTTGATCAGTATCAGAAGATAATCTTGTATCCCTAAGAATATTGACTATCTTTGTTTATAAGAGTTGGATTGGCCAAAATACGCCATAATACAGATCGTTAGCTAAAACTGCGGCTTTTCGTCCCCACCCAATCATGGATACCACCCAAGCATTGCATGCTTTTTCGCGTTTCATTTCTGCTGTAGATGCATCTTCATAGCGCAAATGAATATGGAACTAGTTATGGAACTCAGAGGTTTCGGCTCATCATTCACAACTTCACAAAAATTGTCGCTAAAACCTGCTTTCAACAGTTTTCAGCAAGTATTTTACATAAGAACCAAGGAGCTTATATTCTAAATGGAAACCCAAAACAATGCAGGCCGAAAGTATTGCACAGTTTAGTAAGTCGCAAATAGTTAACTCTAACATAATATGTGTGTATGCATGTCAGGGCACCAACACTCGAAAATTAGAAAGGAAAAATCATTTCAAGGCATTTAAAAACGATAATTCGTATCGATGGGAATAAGCAACTTTGTAAGCACGAATCTGGAATTTCGATTCAGCTCCTAATTTTACGCGAAAAAGTGTATGTTTTAAAAATTTATATTTTTGATTTCGTCGGGAATATACGTTTCAAGCATAAAACGACTTATACATACATATGAAAGAAGTAGTTTAACATCCAAGAAGGTAAATCCAAAGATTACTAAACTTACTTACAGTTTTGCATGGCCAAATCAAGCTCAATAAACTGTTAGCTTAGCATATCAGATATTTATAACGTATATCATGATCATCTCGCTTGATGTTTTTTAATATCACACGACAATCCGTTTCAAGAACGTCCTTATCATGGCATTTACTATTCAGTGTATCGCAGAGTTGAGTTTCTCCCCAAACTTCCACACATTTATGAGGAATTCAAAAACAAAGTCGACTATGTTGCTTATTCACGCAACATGCAACTGACCTGGCTGCATACTATATAACAAAAAATTCAGAAAAGGATGGTAAGAGCAGCAGTTGGTTCTTGTTTTATTTATATTCACCATGTGTTCTTCAAATTGTTATGGGTTCCTGAATATTCGTCTATTGGTGCTCATTTGCCTAAAAATATTGAGGGAAACCGGAAGGAAGTGAAAACGAAATAAATCTGCAAGTTGTTTCACACTACAACTTGGAAATTCAACTGTCCGTGCTTAGTGGGAGAGTAACTGCAGCGTTTTTTTAAAATTGTGATGGTACTCAGTTTGGATCAACACGTATCCCGGGATTTTGTTGAAATTTTGAGTAGCTTTCTGTGTGTACATAATAGACAGTAATAGCTCAAACATATCTTGAGGCACTTTTGGTGCTGGTCATTTCCACTCCTGTATAGAGAAGCTTTCGTTCCTCGGGCTACATTATACATCCACATCAAATCAAACATGATATGCGCGCAGAGTTAATACAAATACGATAAGCAGAACGTATAAACTATATAGGGGAAATAGTTTGGGCTTTTACAGTTATATCTTTTTTCGGTGAAAAGGGCGTCTGGTCTTTGCTGGCCGCCGTGGGGAAGCTAATCTTCCAGTTTCAGTGATTCAACATTTTGTTGTTAGTGAGCTGATGATTACTAAACAACATCCCACAAGTCTTTTTCCGATCCACTTGAACGGAAATCAGGGTAGCAACGTCATTCATTTTCTTTTGTCGGATTACGGTTTCACCACTTTTATTTTCAGAAATCGTACCTTTTACTTTATAGTTCCGCGAAACTGCATTTTTTTCCTAGTGAAAACGTGATTATTAAACATTGGATTTGGAGAAACGGAAGAAAAAAAAGCACCTTATCTTGATCGCTCCTGAGCAGCTTTAGCTCAAGCTCTTTGCCCCGTTCCGATACGAGTTGCCTCAAACTCACTTCGTCAACCTTTCACCAAGGATATTTAGTGAATAGATCTTATGAGAACACTGCAATTTCCTGCCTTCAAATATCATGAACAGCCAACCATCGTTGGTGTCTTCTAAGCAAATCTGTATTCTCATTAAAAATGGAATCTGAAAGTGTGTAAAATGCAATTCGATTGCGTACTTGAGCCCATTGAATGGTTCTTTTTTCTCTATAATGGCGCGCGTCCGTGAACATAAACCAACTTTTATTCGATCCTTTTGTCCAGTGCTTTGACAGGGCATATAAAATCCGATACTGCTTCTTGCTCTTACGCGGATAGTGATATTGACCGTAGTGGCAGCTGAGGTTATCATTCTTTTCCTTCGACTGCTCCTGGTTACTTGACTTCAGAGGTTGCCTGGTTCACTTATCCTGTAAAGAAGAAACTCAGAGATCGAGAGGTGAAGTGAACTCTTGGAAAAACACTACGCCCTGTGAACACCGTCCTGAATTGCATTAAATTGAGAAACGGGTAGTAAGTAAAATGCATTTACTAAAACGCTAAAAACCATAGAACGAGCAACAGTAGTGCTGTAACCGATGAAATAAAATTGCTGATGATATTACTAGTGGATAGAGACAGAGCTCATAGAAACCCCGACCAACGAAACATGATCACAGCAGTGAAAAAAAACGAACTAGCTTGACCATCCATAACACAGTCTTACAGAGTGAAGAAAACTTCTCCCTCTGGACATTTTTACTAGTTTTTTTTTTACCGAACGCCAGCAAGGATCATTCTATGCCAAAGTGGGGGAAAATGAAGCGAGAGAGAGAGAGAGAGAGAGAGAGAGAAGTCAACACATAAAGTTCAATTGAATCTGGATCGGATGTTAGCGGAAAAGTAGGGTGAGTCGCTTTAAAACTGTTTTTTTTTCATGGCTCTGTTCGTTTTTTGTACAATCGCAACTGGGAGATCAGGAGATGGGACGCGACATGTTAATTGCAAAAAAACTAGCTTAATATTTACTATCGTGGAAACTAAGGACAGTCAGATCGCACCGTAGTGTTTCTTACGTAACTAAATATCGCATGCATGGCTAACTGCTTACGTTTACTTTAAAATTTGTGCTTATTGACCAACATACAAAATGTGTTAATTTGCGTGTGGAGAAAATTTTAAAACTAAAAACATTAATATAGCATGACATACGCTTAGTTTGTCTTCTAGTACAAGACATGAAGGACGATAAATTTTTGCTAGTAATGTTCAGCTTGTTCCATATCCAAGCCTTAATAGTAAGAAGTTGTTTTGTTATTGATCAGCTTTAGCTGGTTTTCGACTTGGATAGGATTTTGCTTTCAACCTTTAGGGTATGATCAATGCAAATTCGTTTCTTTGTAGTATTATTGATGCGGAAATGGGCTAGATGGAGAGGAAAGGAAATTTGTAGAGGCAGAAAGCATTTCTTTGATTTTGTTTGTCGTCCACTTTATTCTTGGGATTCATTAAGCTTTTACTTTTGTTGCTAAGGTTTTTGAATTTTGTCTCGTAAATTGCGTTTCCCGTTCCAGGTTCATTCTCCAAGCATTGTTCAGAACTCATTTCGCGGATTAAGCATGGTCCTTTAGGTCAGTTCACCTGTAAAACTGATTAAACCATGGTAACGTGATACTGAAGCATTGCGGAATTAAAAACTACAAATACGCAAAATTCGGCACCTTCAGGTAACTTTAGGGTAAAATTTGAAGTCGATCTGACCATGTCGAAATTACGACTAAAACTAAAATGGGCACCTGTAGGTACCTTTTATAACTAATTTAAGCTCGTACTCGTTCCTTACGGCTTGTGAGAACCTCTGTACGAAATTTTGAGTCGATCAGACGAAGCGTTCCCGAGGTATAGTCAAAAACTCATGTGGGCACCTGCAGGTTTCTGAAAGCGTATAAAACATTAAACCTTTCTAAGATTCTCTGAAAACCTTTCTGTAAAATCTGGGTCCAATTTGTTCAAGCGATTCCATTTTATAGAAAAAAAAACTAATTCGGGCACCTGAAAATGCGCAAACGTTCGTAAAGGTCCCGGAGAACCTCTATAAAAAATTTGGCTACCATCAGATCAAGCATTCCAATGTAATCCAAAAAAAAAGAAAGAATTAGAGCACCTGCAGGTACTTGAAGGGCTTAACTTATTAAGCCCAAAAATTACCCAGTTCAGCTCTAGTTTTTGCCAAACCTTTACACTACATTTGGAGTCATCTGAAAAATTGGCGGGAGTAAACGCAGGACGCGTAACTTTTTGGGATCCGGACCTACGGACAGACAATCAAGGCATTCTCAATAAACCTTTCTACCGCAATAACGAATAATAGCGGATCGTTCAAATGTGAAATTCGAAGTAAACTTCTTTGGGCTTTAACATTTTCTTGATGATAAGCTTACTGAAAAGCTTAAAACGGATGATGAAAATAACAATTAAAATATTCAACGAGTGAGTACTACGCCATTTCTTGTCGCTCATTCTATATAACTGTGGGGCCTCACGCATTAGTACGTGGCTGTATATTAATATATTTACTCCACGCAGTTACATACGCAAAGAAGACGGCAATTGAGTATACGTAAACAAGTGTGTATTTTATACGCGAAAGTAATGAATTAATTTCAGTGCTGCTGTCCCTCCTCCCGAATTACATGGAAAGCTTAGCAAGAGCTTTTATGGCTCAAGTTGCTACTACCAATAATGATAGCATCGATGATTACACGCTGGTGATGATAGATAGATAAGGTGCAACGGTTTTATGACCAAACAACTAGGAAAAGCCCTTTGTGTAATTAATAGCAGCAAATGCCTGAAGAGTCAGTCATAAAAATGTTAACAGACTTATTTCATTATAGCCTAATGGGAGACTTCTCAAAGGCTAAGTTATTCCAGCAGAGAGTGATAGTATGGGTGAGTCAATCTCTAATTAGTTTTCATACCAATCAAGAGGAGCCAGTTTTCAACACTGAAGAAAATCCTTGTTATTGAATTTCTGCACAGCAATTATCCTTGAGTAAAAAATCTAAAATGAACTCTTCTTATTGACGTCCTAAGTAAAAAAATGCCATCGGCTACTTTAAAAAACGTCTCTTTTCCAAAACAAAACAAAGAAAACAGTAGCTTGCATATTTGAGAAGTTAAGCTTTATAACGATGATTACTTCATAGAATATAATGGTATGGTATTGAGTAGAATGATGACTGCTTTCCCCTGCTCGCCCCTTTCTAATCTAAGTCAATAAAATGCGCTTTTCTGTATTACTGTTTGTTATGGCAACCTGTGATCTGTGCGGGTGGAGCTTAATCAATGGAGTTTCTTTCGATTAGATAGGATTAAGCTCCACCTTCTTAGTTTGCTTTTAATATCTTCAAGGATAATCTACCATCTTTTAAAATATACGCCTGTTTCAGGTATGTATATCATTTGGAAGGCTCCCTGCTGCGCTGCACTTTAATTCATAGTCCAGCATATGGAATGGTGACACTGTATAGTTTACACACATATAAGAGCCCGAATTAATACACAATGTTGGTGGTATCGATTGACAGGTTCATTTCCCACTGACTGACATTCTCTATCAATTAATTAACGAATAGCTGAACTCCCGTTTTCCTAGACCTTTGTTATTACTTTCTTTGTAGCAATCATAAAACGACTTCCTGTCTACACCCTAACTTCATTTTCAGCCTGGCAGAGCAATTACATTGAATTACCTTCGACTATACGAACAATCAATAATCCAAATTGTTCTCTTTCTCTAGCCCTAGCCAAACTGTTAAAGTGTATCAAGACCGGGGAATCTAATGTCTAGGAGTCGTTATTATGTAAAGCAGCTTCTCGAGGTAGACGGTTTAAATCGCGCCCCAATCGACATTTAATCTTTCCTCATTTCCTTTGCCGTATGGAGTTACGTAATCGCTCGACTGAAATTTTAATACCATGTTGTTCAACAGTTTACAATGTTGTTACAAGATATTCTTCATTGAAATATGAGTTCTCATCATACCGGATGTAAATCTATCCTGTTTTCATGCACTCTGATGAACGACGGCTGGAGGAGAAAAGGAATTAAACGTAAACTAGAGCATAATAATACTAAGCGATTTGTTCTACTACTTTCTCTTTCACTTCAGACAGATAGACTTGGCGATCGTCTAGCTATGCTTTCACTTCTTTCTTTTTTAGAGATTTTTGAATTTCTGGAAAACTAAATATTTTTTTTGTAAAGTATTGAACGTGTGTAAACATGGCCCCTCCAAAAGTGATCTCAATTAAGATGTTATTTCAACACACACGGAGAATTCAGCGCTAAACACGTTTCCTTATGCAATTGTTGTGTTCTCGAGGAAGGTTATGAGAGTTCCTTTCCTAGTCAAAACTCTTGGAAAATGAGGTACACATGTTTTCTTACACTTCCAAATCCTTCAGCTCCTTCATGTGGAACGTTATTTGGGTGCAGTGTTTGCAAGTAACATTTACTTTTCACTGAAGAGGAGAAAAAACGGAGCGCTATTAGTCAAATGATGATAAAACCTAGAAAATGGGAAGAAAAAAGCGTGTGAGTATATTTTTATATGCCCCTGTGAGTGCAGAAAGTGTGGTTTTGATAAACTGAGAGTAGTTTCTCTGCGGAAGAGAGACTTTGTAAAGAAAGAAAAAAATAACATACTGTAGGATAGTAAAGCAATATACATCATCACATAAAGAATTTCCTTCGCTTTTCCCTCTATTATTGAATTGTGTTATTGTAACTGGAGAAATAAGCAGACTAGAGAGGAGCAGACAGTTACAACTGTATCGCCTTTTTTCTTTATTTCCTATTTTTTGGCCGAGTTCGATTCGCACTGAGCGAACTGACAAGGAAGTAAAACGTCGGAACAAAAAAACAACTCAAATTTGGAGTAAGGCATAACATAACACAGTAAACTCATCTTTTTTTATTTCTTGTGCCTCTCTTGTGATATATTTTTCCTGCTGGATTCCTTTGTGTGTGTGAAGTGAAAGCAGAGAGTGTCTCTAGAGACCTTTAGAGAGCTTTTCCTCCACACTCACTGCCGACGTGAGTTTTTTTAAGGAGACAAACTGTGTGATGGAATTGTGAGAAGATGAGAGTGTGAAGTGAAATGCTTTTCTGAAAGGAGAGAGAAAGAGAGAAGTAGATGAATACAAGTACAATTGTAGAAGGAAAGAGTGGCATGTGCAGCAGTAGTAAATGTTGGATATTGCACAAGACCTGGCACATTACAATAGCATTTCACTTCAGATTCTAGTGCTCAGAGGGTTTAAACAAGCCTTTGCTAGCTTATAACGTGTGATAATCAAAATCGTGATATACTAAGCAAAACCACCTTGTCATACTTGCATTACATTAGCGCATACGGTATAGCTGTTGGATTTTTTTTCTGAGCCTAGCTTTCGATTAGGTGTCATCAGTTTGTCTGGACAGTCATAGAAAAACATATTTACCTATCCATCAGCAGGAAAGGAAGTACTGACAGAAAACGTTTACCTAACAACAAGTATAACTTGTTGTTTCCAGATACAAAAAAGGTTCAAATCTTGTGGGACCATGTTGGGATGCATGGAAATGTTGCAAGAGCCTTTACGGTAGGATGTCGATCATTATTTGCCGAGGCTGATCAAATTGCAAAACTAACTACGAATGAATCAATAATTAATCATTGAAAAGGGAAAGTAATCACCAAGAATCCGAAAGCCTGTAATCCAAATAGGACAAGTTATAAAAATATGGACAGGTTGTTTGAGTACATAAAGCTCACAAAAAATAATAATAATAGTACTTGACTCGTAGTGCCTATTTGTTTTTTCCTAGACTCGGAATCCTCTCTGCTTCGATTGTCGCAATCTGATTAAATATACTTCACAGAGTTATATTAGACTTCATTACCACTCAACCTCAAGCAGATAATTGCATTTCATAAAGTACACACGCACACTAGACTACCACTTTCGTAAATACCCTTCCGTATGGTTCTCTCTGAGTTCCGTTCTATTCTATGCAACATATTTATTATCTACTTACTTATCATTACTCCAACCAGCAAACTATGCGTACAGGATGTAGTGGAAACGTTCAATACCAGTAGAGAGGAAAATTGGAAGAGAAAAGAAGGAGAAAAGAAACGACATAATATTTCACTCTGGACATCAGGACAATAGCAAAACGGAAAAAATAATCTAAATTGCGCCATTTTTCCCTTTACCTATTCTCCAGCCAGAAAGCATCATATCCAAAAGAGAAAAAAAATAGGGGAAGACAGGGAAAGAAAATAGTGTCAAAGTCCATTTAATGTTAGTTCATAGTCTCATTACGTCTATTCTGAATGTTCTTATTTTTACGGCCTCTTTTGTTTATACACCACGCAAAAAGGTTAATGCATTAAAAAAAAAGTTGTCTCCTGAAGTTGCGTTTTAAGGATATGATCAAAGGATAGTCTTAGATAGGTGAATAGGGAAATAGCGCGTTTTTGAGTTTCCCTTCGGTTATGTTTCTAAGCAGAAATCGGTTGTAGAAGTGCACCCATTCATATGTCCATTATGAACCTTCTGGCATGCGTTTGTTCTAAAATCCCGACAGGTCGAGAAAGAATGTAAACCATGTGGTGCTTACAGGTTGTTGTATGTCTGTAATCCATTGTTGTAGCCGTTTTGCCTGGTTGGGATGTGATAAATTCACTAACAAAACAACGCACTCACGAGACCAAAATGGATTCATATTCTCAACTGAATGTAAAAAAGTGTTCTAGAAGCACTCTTCCACCCATAACAGCATATATGTATTTTCTCCTATATAAATCCCCTATATGGGCTTTAGCTCATACAAAACTCATAAATTCCGTAGATTGGGCTTGAAACAATAGAAAAGTTACTTTATCACTGGTAAATTTTCTCTTATTCTTTTCCTGTTAAAAGGGCTTATGTGTTGCGCCAATGTCTTCTCTTAGTCTCTTCCGCTTTTCCCACTGTACTAAAAAGAAGTAAAGGCACATTCACAAATTATAAGGAAAGTGGTATAATATAGGTTTTTTAGAGAACAGGGACTTACTGTCGCGCCGCTGATGCTAACATATAGAGTGGAGGAGGAAGAAGAAGAGGATTGTCCTTTCTCGCTCTGTTCTCTTCTGAAAATTGGCTCATATCAGTTGATTGCCATTGCCCTCTTACTTAGCTCGTTTCTCTCTTTTGAGAGCTGTTATTTTGCTGAGCCAGCAGCACTAATGGCATGTAAGGACCTTATTGTTTTTCCAACTTTATGAGGTAAAGTAGCTTATAAGAGTTAGAGAGAAAAAACGATAAAAGAGTTGACGACGACAACAAAACGACAAGGCCTGTAAAACTATGAAAAGGTGGCTTATACCAAAACGAGATACGTTCGTGTTTTGTACTACACTTCCTATGAAGGAAGGGGATATTTTGTAACGAGCAATTATTATGGGAAATTAAAAAGATGGGGACAGTGGAACGGAGCTTACTGCTTTGGATTATCAGGAGGTAAAGACGAATCTAGATCATTAGATTTCATTCTAGAACGGTAAATGAGAAAGAGAACAAATACAAACAATATGATTCATGACATTATATTAGTTGAAAGCGTTACTAAAACGCTATATGCATATATGACTAAAAAATAATGGCTTTCCGAGCTAATATAATACAGTCGACAGTTATCAAATGAATCATTAAACTTATGTTAATGCGTTATAAGGTTAGTGCTCGCAGGAGCAGCAAGCAGCAAAAACATCCATTATAATAATCAGCTGATTAGATAATTCCTTAAGGAAAAGCTGCAGGTTTCTGCTCCTGCAAGCTCTGTCTGAATGGCGCCTTAGGCATTAATAACGGTTAGCGGTCAGAAAATGGCGGCGTATGTGCACATTGAACCCACACGTAAAACTGACATAGGTAATTTGCGGCCATTTGAGAAATCATTTTTTCTTGCTCAGAATTTTCTAAAAGCTTACAGTTTTAATAGTACGCGTTCCAATTGGAATTGACATGAAAAGCAAGGTAGTTTATAAAAAATGGTTTTCAGTCTTGACCTTGAAACAACCTTTAATTTGTAAAGATGAAAACTAAGAAATCATTTTTGTCAAAAGGAAGCAACTGGTGTGTGTGTTCCTAAAGCATAATGCTCCGCTTTTGATTGCTTCACTGACTTCGTTCGTTTCTGTCTCTTTTCTCCTTTGTGTATTGTCAGTTGACTGGAACTGTGCTTGACAGGAAGTGTGTGTGAACAAACAGGGGTGGAACAAACCGAGATCAGGTAGAATTTTATATGTTGTAAATAGTTGTATATATATGTATTACTTTCTTCCCGTCTTCTTGATTTCATTACAGCGGCGAATCTCTACTTCACGTAATGAAAGTGGGCTAGATTTCTTGTGCCAGTACGAAAGCACGTCTTCTTTTATCAATTGAATCTAATGGCCAGGAATAAGAATGGCCGGAAAGGAAGCAAAACGGGCTATTATAACGTTTTTGACTAGTCAAGAAAACCCATTTACGAATATAAGCAATTTGGAAAGGTTTAGGGGCTAGATGACGTTAGCAAATATTGGTCAACAGAAATAATCGTGCCGTTCTGGATAAATGCAGCGGTGTAGGTTCTGAAGATGCTTAGCCTTTTAAGAAAGATACGTACTAATCGTTCAGTAATTTTCTGACTTCCAGGCAGGCTTCGGACTACATTTTTACCAAATCATCATATTTTTGTAATAATATAATTTTCTGTTTCCAATGTAAAGATGATTCAATTGAGTAAAATCAAACTTAAGCTAAGATCTGCCTGCACGTGATAGCCATAGTTGAGTTGTTTAATACCGACAAAATTTTTTATATAAAGTGAAGCTCTCCTACTATGTATGATGATTACTATGTATAGTCGAAACCCCCATCACGATAATATTGTTCTGCGATAAAAAAAATGACGATGAATAGATTGCGATAAAATTACCACTATAAAGTGAATGGTGCTCAAATTTTTGCATGGATCTATCTCTTTGCATGATTATTCGATGGTAAGGTGCCAATTTACTACGCATAAATGCCAATAGGTTATCTCTGATTATCTTAGATTTCAAGCAAAGGGCTACTTCTCAATTTGAATATTACAGAAGACACATTTTGGATTAGGAGTTGTCCTTACCATTTTAAATTGAACCCAAGAACACTATGATTTAGATAAATACAAGGTGAGTGCAAATAAGACTTTTGAAATCCCTTCAAGAGAGCTTTCAAATGATGTATCAGTATCCGTTCACATGTCTGTATGTACAAACAAGACAGCTGACCCCCCACCCCGCCCCTATCATTTGGGCAATCAAGCTGAAAAGCGATAGGAGTGTTCCCAGAAACCTAAAGCATCAGTCTACCAAGTGTAGTCGAAATCGGAACGAAGACACAAAAGTTTACCCTGACCCCTTGGGTTTGATCGATTTCGCTGAAAATCAATAGGTGTCTTGCCAGTTACCTTAAGTGTCACTGTACCAATTTTGGTACAAACCGGTCAAAGTACGCGCCCTGTACAGCGTCCACAGTATGACGGACAGACAGCCAGACAAGCTGAACTTAGTTCAGCTTCGTAATAAAGACTGATAAATGTTAAAAGTACGTGCAACAAGTAAACTTAATGAATTTTTTGACTACACGTTCTTATATTCATTCAAATTTAATTTTTATACAGTTTTTTGAGGGTAGGTCATTATTACCTATCTCGAATCTAAGAGAATACGGACGAAGTACATATGGGATTGTAAAGCGGTATTTGATGTACGATAGGAAGGGACTCA
>VICI01000413.1:0-39624 GCA_019593645.1 Akabosia matsudoensis | reverse complement strand
CCAAATCGGTCAAAGTATGTGGCCTCTAGAGCACCGACAGACGGACAGACAGACGGACAGACGGACAGACAGACGGACAAACATGTCCAAATCATTACTTGCCGAGTAAAGTTCAGCTTCGTAATAATAGAATTGTCAAAATCCCATTATTTTCAAGTAGCATAAAGAATTTATCATTTTTAGGTATAGTATATCATCCTGTCCGTTGTATACCCTCAATAATACTCATCCATGTCTACAGAATACACTACCAACCATATCACTGTGTTCAATAACAACCCTTTTTATTTTAGTAATGGCCCTTTGCAAACTTTGTGATGCTTTACATACTTTCCTCATCGCCATTCGTCATTTCTTATCTGATTTTCATTCAGCTTTCCTTCATTTTATGCAGAGTAAAAGTTCTCGAATGAATACTTGGGGTGATTTATGAATATAACATTAAAATGCAAGTTGTGCTCCTACTATCGGAAACGACTATAAATGGCACTATGGAGTGGACGCACTCTAAAAAAGGACGATTAACTTTCGTTCGTGTCTCTCCATAAAAATCGTATTGAGTAATATTACGTTTGCCATTGGAAAAATCGTATCGTTTTCATAGGAAAACTTCTAGAAATTTTCTAGTTATTTCACTTCAAACCTGGTTGTTTTTTGAATACCCACGTGAATTCCATCGCAACTAGCGAGAAGTGAGATCGAGACTGTTTTTGCCGCAGGCGAAATATGAAGCTCGCGAATTTTTCGTGAGAGAAAGAAATCATTTTACTAAGAGAAGCATTTTTTTCGGTGAAGCTCGATGAAAAGAAACTTTTCAGCTTGCGTTTCATGAGTATTCTTTTCATTTTCTCGGGCTATTATAATACGGTAATTATTTTTTGAAAGCCACATTTCCTGCTATTATTGCTGCATTACCCATATCATACACGCTGTTTCATGAGTATTCTTTTCATTTTCTCGGGCTATTATAATACGGTAATTATTTTTTGAAAGCCACATTTCCTGCTATTATTGCTGCATTACCCATATCATGCACGCGCTTTCTCAATTCACAAACTCACAAACGAATGCTTAGAAATATCGTTCTTTATAATGCTCATGATTTGTGCCCGGGAATCTTGGCTTGAGCACAAGAAAACGGTTTACATCGGAGCGTAAGACTCGATTACCCTTTGTGCCGAATGATATGTTTAAAAAAACCTTAGTATTGGTTCATAAAAGAGAAAGTAAAAAAACTACATTCTATCCCTTCCAGTCATAACTAACATTTTTGGGATCTTATCTCTACATTCAGAAAGCTTGCTCCGAATATGTTTCAGCACACAATGGGGCCATTTTGGTCGCTTCCTTTTCTATGGCAATATGACCATTACAATAATCATTGGCTGCTGTACCCGGAAAATGATCATTACATTACTATTGCTTCATTCTTTCCATGAAAAGAAGTAAAAATCGAAGGGGAAACATCAAAATGTCACCATTCATTTAACTATTTACGCTGTTTATATATAACCATGCCGTGTTGACGAGTCGTCGCATAGGCGTTTCATCGGGAGAAGGCAGTCAGTGTGGTTACGGTTTGTATGACCTGCAATAATCGATTAAGATTCTAATCCCAGTGAGGAAGACACTAGAGCATCTATTGTATCCTAATTCGATTATTATGTCCCAGTTTCCTTGTATCTTTGGGATTTATACGTTTTTTTTTCAAACATGCACTGACTGCATACCATCAGGGCATTCCATTTCCTGGAAAAATTTTGGCTTACATCTACTCTCTTCTCGTGTAAAATTGCGGAATTAATGAATTGATGTCCGAATTTTAGGTGACAGTAGGGCAGAGGAATCCCTCCAAAACCTTTCCATCGCACTACGATTTCTCCAAGTAGCGAAAGTATACTTTTATGGTTTCGTGTGTATCGTACTCAAAAGAACAAGGGCCTGCTTGAGGAACTGTACCCTTCCTAGACAAAAACACGGACAGACAGAAAACTACTTTTCTCAGTTAACAATTCTACGTAGCTTTTAGGAGCAATGAAATATATCTAAGGATACGTTACAAAATCATGAGTAAAATAGCGCATACAAGCTTAAAATGTTTAAGCAGAAGTTGCCTGCTAAGGGAAGAAATTAAAATTACTCGTGGTTTCTGAAAACTGCCAAGAAAATCTGCGTAGGGGAATCTAAGCACAGCAAGATACTATTCACAAGATTGAAACTCCCTTGCTTGTAGTCTCTTTGGAATTGGATTTGAGTGTTAGTACTGGTAAAGGTAATGAGACAGAATTTTGACATCGTGAACACGTAACATTTTAGTATGTAAATTTCTAAACTTGGAAAATGTCCTTGCATATTTAAGTTCAACTGCTCATAAACTAAGAAATTAGTCGTTGTGACATGGCGTCCAAAAGTACCCAGCACAATGTTCTGCTTGGCTTAAGAACTTGTTAAAAGGAAGCCAGCAAATTTTAAAAATCAACATTTCCGACTAATTTTATTTGATTTGGACGAAACGAAAGCATGAGCTTTCAAGGAAAATAGAGATTTTACATTGCGCTCGAAGATGTGTGTGCTGTATCTGATTGTTGGAAATACGATGCCAGGAGATACCACCCTCAATTAATTCCAAGTGACGACAGTCAAACAAACTTAAAGAGGACAAAAGGAGACTTTCTATTGACTCGATTTATTTACTCGACTTGTGTTTACATTTCTTTCGCTATAACTCTGGAGGAGAAATGTTTTTACAGTTTTCAGTAGTAGTACACCATGCCTCTGCTTTCTTTGCATTTTCTGAACTTTTTACTGTCTTCCTGGACGCTCGAGGAGAGAATCTAGCAACATGAATTTGTCTTTTGATACTTTGTGGGATGACATTGTGTTCTTAACAAATGATGTCGTACAAAGCAAACACTGGTGGCTACCAAAACGTGCATAGCAATGATACACAATTACAATGAGCAATCACTGTCCAATGGAACCACTCCGGTTTCCACGTGTACGAAAAGAAACAAAATCTAAGTCTGCCTTACGTTGTTTAGTTGTAGCGTAACGTTTCAATATTAGTATCCATTTCTAAATTTGGAGCTTCACAGATAATTTTCATGCTTTACTTATTACTTGCATATTTAAATTTTGTAAAGTAAATGTAAATGTATGCTTATTTTCAGGAATGAGGTTTATTTAGTTCGTATGAGAGATGAACATTATTCAGGAAAAAAGACTTCCAAGTTTTTTGGTACCACAAGTAGTCAGGACTCGTACGTAGAAGTGTGCAAGAACTTGCCCACTGCTGTGGTTCTCCTAGTGAAAGTGTTCAGTTGGCTAATTGATCATTAGGTGAAGTGTCATGGGAAAACAAGTTGTTCGACTCTGCTGAATCAAGTTATAGATTGAGTAGCTCTTGTTAGAGTAGTAATTAGAAAGACAAGGGATGTTGAAAGTGATATGGTTTGATACCTATCCTTGTCATCGTTAACACGAGACATCCTTTTTAGGTAAGCACGAATCCATTGACACGAACAAGACAAGTATCATCCTCGAAATTTTTCATAGTTACCATTCCAACAAGATTTAATCTGATCGATCTATTTGCAAACATATCATAAACATATGCGTCGTCATCATACTTCTCCTTTCATTATGTAAATTTTGATTTGAACAAAAGGAACTGCAAGGTTTCAATATTGGCGTGGTCGCTCTATTTCAATTACACTCGCCCTTTTGTCTTGAAAGGAAAACTGTATTTCTGACACAATCACTTATGGATTAGTACAGCAGAGACAGTGTAGTCTCATATCCATGTAACTTTTTATCTAACTCACTAGCCATACCATGTAATTTGATACATAAAATATTACAGAGCATAAGCACCAGCTTCGAAAATTATAGCACTTCACTGCTGCTCATCGTTATTGAATTGTGTTTCAACTTTCACGAGGCATTTTACTGGTTAATGCTAGTGACTACTTTCAAAACGTAATATTTCTATAGTTTCTCTCCATATGTTACGCTTGTGGAAGAGGCTATAAATGAACATTAAAAGGGTTAAATTTCTAACCAACATACGCAATAGAACTACTATTGCAGTAACACCCACATCAGTATACCTAATACCACCTATACACCATTTTTTACTGTTTTACTACCATTTCCGGAACAAAATTCTGATGTAATGCTTCATTGATCATCCATTGATCATGATCACTACTAGGATGTAGGACCCTACCACCCTAGTGAACGGATAATTGAATAGGTGATGCTTTTGTTCCGGAATTTTAAGAACGTATCTTAAAACATAGATGACAAATGGTGTCTCTGAATACATAGGCGTGTTAAAAATACAATTAGCAAAGAAGCCGTTATTTTATAATGCCTATATGCTTTTACGGCGTTGTTACATAATGTGTTAACGAGATATTATAATATTTATGTGAACCGGACATACATGCCCGACGATAGGGCACATGCCTCGTTTATAACGGTTAGAAGCCACATGGTGTGGTTTTATGTTGGCGGTTCTGGAACATGCGGGTGCGATTATGTCGATGTGCCCACATCACACGGTCTTTAGTTGTAAGCATTCATCGGTAGATAATGAATGACGATGGGAAAAGGACTATGAACTCATATATATGAACAAGCGAAAATAGTATGAAAGGGACTACTTGGGTTGGATAGTTTCTTTCCCGGTTCAGGGAAGGGTAAACGACACCACAATGACCACTTATTATATTGACAAATAAACGGAAGCTTTCATGATGGCGTCTACTTGCTGATGTACTGCTGTGTTTATGAGGACATGGATTGCCGCTTCAGTGCGTATTGTAAGCGCTGCTTGCAAAATCCTAACCAGGTTTTTAAAAGCAAAGAGAATGAATTTGGCCGTGCTTTAATGGTGACAAAAATACTTTGTGAGAATTTCAAACTCATATGTGGCACCTATTATAAATGACGAATGACAAATATCCGGAACAGGGGCCAAAGGTTCTCTCTCTGGATAAAATATATATTCTCGTGTGTAGTTCCTCGTACTGTGCGTTGAATCATCATGACAACCATGAGGGTATTATCGTTATAATTAATTCCTGGCACGATAAGTAATACATTTTTTCGTTCCTTGAGCCTGTCGGAAAAATAAATTAAGCGTTTTTTTTTGTAAACTTCACACTAGAGAGCAGTTCTACTCATTAAAAACTTCATTTCTTTCTTGTCTACGGGTTCACTTACACATGACTTATAAAAATGAATTCCATGTACTCGCACAATGCTTTTTTTCCAAAATAAATAATGTTCTATCTTGAATCATTAGTTGAACTTTTTGTTGGTACAGATTAGAATCCAATTTTTTTCCTTCCTTAAATCTGGAAGGACTGAGAACAGGGTGGAACACATGTGGCCCCCGCTGAGACGAGTTTGTAGAATACGAAAGGAAAGTAGCAGAAGCCTTAATACTCTGATGAACGCTAAAAATATTCTCTTTAGGGTAAAAAATAGTTCATAATGTTTCTCACAACTGTGCACGTTAGGATTCATGGAGGAGAAAAATCTTGAGCGAAATGATTAAGGTGATGTAGTACTAAGTAAGTGCGATATGAGATGATACCCAAGAAAAAAAAATAACGGCGAGTCAAGTTTGTGAGATTTTATGCTGCTATAAGGGAATTGTTGGACAAGCATGAATGCATATGGGTTATTGCGTATATCTCCACTAGTTTCATTTTGCTGGTGACTGACATAATAATCCTCACAGAGTAGTCTCGTCTTCATACTTCTTGCACTCTAAAAGTGTAAAGCGTACACTGTCTTCCAGTCTGCTTTTTTCAGTTGTTTGAGAGGAGTGAAATATTGTTCTTGGTGATGACGATGATATGAATCTGAAAAGGAGAGAAAATATATATGGTTCATTCAACAGCTGGGCTCACAAAACTCAACACATTTTAAGGAGCTCATGTAACAACTACAAGTTTTCGTTACTAGCAGTGTAACTCGGTTCACTCGTTCTTTGAAAAGACATCACCGTTTTCCGTGGAATGAATTTGGATGATGATGATGATGATGACTGGAAGAAAATGATGATGATGGGGAAAATCATGATGATTTTCTTCTTAAAGGCTTTTCATCCGTTTGGTTGTGCAAGAAGCCAAAGATGGGGGAAAACACCGGTGAAAATTTTTTGGATTATCATCACAATATTTCTTTCATGACGAGTTAACTGCTTTCTTACATTCCCTTCTTATATTTCGGCTGCAAACAAAAACTGAAAAAAAAAGAACTGAAACATCTTGTTATTAACATCATCTTGTAGTAAACAAACATCATAAGACTCCCGCTGTAAATGTTTTGTAACGAAAACCGAGAAAAGTGCTATATTATTTTTGATCTTCAAAAACCTATATTATTATTACATACGTGTTTAAACGACGGAAAACAGCACACATAGAAAGGTTTGCTCTTGTTTCTATTATTACTTACGTGCAAACAGAAAACATCCTTATGTATAATTCAAATCTTCATGGAGGGGCTTTCCTCTTACCCATATACTTCGATGAAATTGTGTCATGCCGATCAAAATGTACAAATTATGATGAATTTTACAGATCAATTTTACTTATCCACTAATATTAGGTAGCTTGCTCTCTCTTATTACCTTTAGGTGGCTGTTGATATTGTTTGAACGAATGGAAATTAGGTGTTAATTGTCGTATTTTACGGAACATGTATATGAGCGATATAAAAATCTTCCGTGTAATATCAACTTGAAGGGAGTAGTTGTCAGTTTTTTAAAAGCATAAGTTTAAACAGAATACTTTTGATTTCTGAAACATATTTTTTCCACCTTTGAAGTTACTAACAATTATTTTCTGCTTAATTTCAGATTTTACAAGACTATTATCACTTGACGCACTCGAGAGTAGCCAAAAGGAGTATTCAGCCCCATGAGCATTACCATGAAAGACTGGCATCTGAACCAGAGGTAAGGAAAAGAATGCCTACACTTTTTTTTTCATACGTTTTATTAGATAAAGCATAGAGCCTCGTTGGTCTTTAGTTACAAAATGTTAACCTTTTCTTCCTTTGTTCTAGTTCACATCTGCCATTTCTCACCATCTCTTTAGTTTCCCTCATTATTCCTATCACCACCACCTTTTTAATATCGAGTCAAGTTTTCCAGACTTTCCAGTTTCCACCACAGTATTGTAAATAACATCACCCTCCTTTTACAGTTTTTTCTCCCTCGTCTTCTTCGCCTTGTTTACTTTCCTTTTCTTTCTATCTCCCGTCATTCATTCCGCCTCACTAATTCTCAAGTCTTCTTACTTTCCCCACGTTTACTCTACACTTCATTCGTCGTGTTTAGCAGGTATCCATGCTCAAACTTGAACACTTCTATTATTATTACGACCATCACCATAGGCTCTTTTAGCAAATAAATTCATCATGAAAAAGAAGATAGTGAAAATGATGAAGATGTTGCGATGATGTATTTCATTATTCCCATCATACATACCAGGTCTTGACCTGCGGCAGCTAACATTTTTTAACCACCACAACTAAAAGTCAGCCAAGGCCCTTTTTTTGTTGCTCGTGTGTTTACCTATAAGCTCTTTTCCTACATATTTTTCTTTTCAAGACCCAACCTGACGGTGACTTAAGCTTGCTTTGCACTTTGGTTAGCTCCATGCGATCTACTAATAAAATAACCAACAGGGAGGGGACGGAATAGATATGAAAGAAAACCAGTGAGCCAGACGTAATGAGTCGACTAGATGAAAACTCATAAAGTCGGGCATATTCCAATGTCTTTCACCGCACATAGTGAGGCAGCACGTTCTAGGTAGATTTTATTCCTCTCACCTTCTTCCCGTTACCATCATCACTTTCGCCCACATGATGAGCCTCGTGGTGTATAGGCATAGAACTAGGTCCAAAGGCAATTTTGGAGTTTTTCCTCTAAAAAAGAGTATAACACGTAGTACGGATGAGATGATCCAAATCACCTTCTCTGCCTTTCCTCAGACAACACCACAAGTCATTTCCATCCGGGTGATCATCCAGTAACTAATACAGCATCTTCTCATGTGTGACTATCTACATGTTTAACGTTTCTAATTTTTATGAGTGCTAAATGCTGAATGTGAGGTATCCTTCGTCCTCTCCCTACATTTTTATCCATTCGCACGCTTTCTCACAGTACAGAAAGAAATACATGAAAAAGTGTGAATAATATCCGAGAAGAGCATTCCATCGAGATAATTAAAATTAGTCGAAGGATATGTGGGCTATACGTCCTACTGATTTCTCTCTATACCCTGGTGGAAACATCTTTTTGTGTCCCAGATTTCACAAGATCGCACAACACTCGAAACTAATTTTACATCATACTGTGGTGTAGTGGGCTAATGTTTTTTCTGGTTTTATGTTCCTCCTGTTGTTTCACTTTTGTTGCCTTTGATGATATGTGGAGTGGAATGGAATGCCAGCGGTTATTTTGCATTATTACCTACTTTGGTCTCCCTTCACTGTTGAAGCAGCAGAGCAACGCAAGAATGGATATCCTTGAACAAATCAGGAGTTGGAAATGTAAATGAGTAAAAAGGAGAAAACGCTTGTTCATAAATAAATCAAGTGTTTTTCCTTTTCGTGTGCAAATTCATATTATTAGGATAGGTACTTGCTCACCACTTTGACTCGTGCGGTTTTATATGTAGCATCAGCAAAACTATCTTTTATGTGTTCCTTTATTTGGAAGAATGCTTGTTCCTTTCAAACTTTTCTGCGGATGAACCTATTGAATCAGAATCTTCGAAAAGTTCATTAATTTTGTGCTCATGATCACGTTGCGCTCAGATAAAACCCAACAGTGAATAAATAGAAATTGCTGACGTAATAAATTGATTGTGCGGTTTTCATTTCTTTTTCCAATTTTAGGTGAGATGGTTGAAACAACAGACTGCGAAACGGAGAGGAAAACGAGACTTTCTCCCAGAGCCAAGTAAATTAACGCAAGCAGCCTCCTCCTCGCCGACCACATCTAGCGTCCAAAGTTCAGGACGACGGCGAGCCGCCAGAAGAAGTAAAAATATAGTATTAAATGACCCAAGGTGGCCGGCAATGTGGTATCTGGTAAGCAAAAAAACATGAAATTTCAAAGTTACCCCTGTGTGTGATTCCCCTTTCAGTGTTTTTGAACAAAAGTAAAAAAAGTCATCAATTTAACCAACTTGCATGCATACGAAACATTAAATAATATAGTCAACTACCTTACTTACAGACTAAATCAAATGCTCGATGGTATTATCAATGTGGGATCAATTCTTGAGGTACATAGCTACGTTCACGTGTACTTCTTCTCATCTTCCTCCCATTTGAACTCTGCCCTCTACACTAATCTGATAGACTTTAGGTATCTTCATGCAACTAAAGAAGCAAACAACGGTCGTTGCTTTCTCCCAATATGTGGGGAAGGATGGTCCCTAATGGATCATACTGTTGCATTAAAAATGCATAACCCAACTATGTACCACTCTGTCACCACTACTAGTTCACCGTTTTATTACACGGTCTCACATTCCATTCTCTAAAAAGGCTTTGAGAAAATTATATTGTAAATGTTAATATTATCAGTCCAATAGCACATCAAGCAACCACATTTGACCAACGCTTATCCAACTGGGTTTTCATGTGTTAGGCCAGTGATACATGCAAGCTGAAAAGCTGGAAACTTGAACAATCTTTGCGAAAGTTATTTTAGTTCGTCATTCTAAATAAATCTTAACACATGTGTTTCTCGCAAATTCATTTTCGCAATCATGACATTCCTAATCTAAAAAAAAAGGAAAGACGATCCCATTAGAACATAATTCGTTCTCAGAAAGATTCAATATAGCTGAAATTGCTAAAAAAACAAAGATATATTTTTATGCATTACCCCTGTCCAGTCAATAAGGAAATAGTTTCGCACATACTTGCAAACTCATTTTTATCCTTTTTTGATAGTAAATCGGTGGAACATGACTGTACGGAAAAAAAAACCATCGTATGTTATAGTTTATTTGGAAATCAGGGAAATGACAATAAAATTGAGATTGAGTACCCAAACATTTTGCGAAAAGCTCATATCCAAAAGGATATTGGATTTGCTCGCAAACCCTTGGCAGGTCTGATTATTTTAAGCTTTTGGCTGTTTTTTAGAGTAAAACTTTACTACTTTTTCGCGGACAATACCTCACTCTTTTCTGGTAACGGGAAATAAGTATTTGGGATGCGGATGATGATCCTCCTCATTGTTTTCTCTTTAGTGTTTCCGATATTTATCAAAGAGAGAGGAACACTATACTATTACTTCGCTGCTGATCGTACATTTATGACAAAGTCACAAACTTTTGTGTCTTCGTCGAAACCCAACAAACATATCGTGTGAGACTCATTCATTATTCCTAACAAATTGCCAATATCGTTTGTTGTCCTCGTTGTTTCTAGACAAAGAAAACTATAGTTGGCATTGTTTGTGGCAAGAATAGATAGTTCATAGTAGTAGTAATACTTTTTAAGAATTTCCTTGTAAGTCTTATACGAGTCATTGACTCCGAAATGATCGATTAATAGCTCATCCATCCGTGGATTCTTCTTTTTTCGTTAAAAAAAAGTGATACTAAAAACGAAGATTTCATTTGAGACTTTCTTTACCAAACATTGCTTTGCGCCAACACCATAACTTTTTCCATCTTTTATTGGTTCCGGTAACTGCTTTCTTCACGCATATCCGGCACCGAGCCGTCTCCTTTTCTACATATCTGTTTTTTTCTTTCTAAAGAAAAATGTAATAAAAAGACGATTTATGTTATTGCACCTTCTCAGCGTTTCTTTTTTCTTCGTGTGTAACCCACAAAAGATGTGGTGTAGACCGACTCGATAGTACAATGTGTTTGAGAAAGTTGAAATGGAATGCAGACAATAGGAGAAAGCTACTGAAACAAGTTAAAAGGCAAATATGTATCAAATGCCGGGATTTTTTGCGTGTAGGTAGTGGATCCCCCGACATTCACTACAGACGAAAGTATATCTTCTGCTTCTTGGACTGAGGTTCTGGTTCTTTTTAATACAATGAAAAAAAAACGCAGAAGAGTCAAACAACACATGATTAAACTTTACTGTTATATTCTCAGTTTTACACCCTCATCAAGTGACAAATCATATGGTGAAAAACTTATTTTTTTTGCTAGCAATTTACAATAGAAGGTCTTTCAGTCTTTTGTTAACAGTGGCTTTTACGTTCCTTGTTTTATTCAACGTGCAATATTATTTGTACACTCTATAGAAATAAAGTAGGCCACCACAAAGGGATCTCAGTGTAGTCTTCCTGTTCTACTACTTGATATTGTAGGCTCGAAGAGGTCGTAAAGATAAAAATCCAATGTATATTGCCGACGTACATATGCATTCAATGGAATTGTAACGTTATAAAAATAGCTTGTTCCTCACTCTTCTCTGTTTTCCACACGAAGTGAGTCATAAAAGAAGAAGATTCCAAGTTGCTCAATGACATTTCTTTTTTATTTATTGCAGAATACACATAACCTTTTACGGTACACATCATAGATTATTCCCTTCCATATACTTTGATACAATATGATACGATTATTAGTTGGCAATTGTGAATCCGGAGGACAATATAGACTAGCTTCAGCCTCCCATTATTATCACCACAGGCGCTTTTATTTTTAGCCATGCCTTTGTACTTTTGCTTTCGTTATTTTTTGTGATTCTTGTTTCCGGTAAACCGGAGTCACATTTTTATCCTTTATCCGTCCACGTACTTCGTGTTGTTCTAGTCGAGAGAGCATAGTCCAAGAAAGTTTTGGTGCGTTGGCATGGCAGATTGCGTTTAATACACACATATTAGCAATCAGATGCTGGAGCGAGAGACAATGCCATTGCATATGTAGTCTTACTTTCTGATCACTAGTGGAACTTGAACATGGCTTTTGCACAGAAGTAAACGCACTCACTTTATCTTGGCTGGTTTAAGATACCAAATCGATCGATTTGATGTACTCTTTTGCAGTCCACTTTGTCAGAAATACTAAGTATTATTCATCGTGAAAAACTTAGAAGCATGCTTTCACACTGGAAACGCACTTTACATGAGAACTACCTACATTAGTAATGCCAGTGTAACTTCAATCCGAAGAAGTGAAACTTAAATGAAATTTTTATTTGGACGCAAAGGTCTCAAGGTACAACTCAGGAAATATAGATTTGTTCACATAATTTCACAAGATGTTGTCAGAAAAGTTTCTTTATTTTCGATTCCATGTTATCCATTCGGATTACAGCGGTGAGAAATAGCTGCAAATGTGTTATTCAAATGGGAAGGGAGTATGTCAGGGCAGAAGGAAAAGTCCTGAGAACAAAACCCGCGAATGAAATGAATAATGCAAATAAGCCTGTTAGTCCAACAATGAGTGAAGTTGAATGGGAAGTTTAGGTGAAACTCCTGTCATAATAGGTACACTATACTTATTCTAATATATTCCAGTATACCAGTTCCAGGCTAGTTACATAATTGTTATATTTTTGTGTGGCTGAAAAAAAACACGAAGGCAGCATGGAACATGGAAGAGCCTGTAATATTTTCTTTCTTTTTTTTTCTTTAGTCTCCCTAGTGAAATTTAGGCAGCAGAAAATAATAATGAATCAAGTTGTGTAAAGCAAACGTTTATTTTACTTTCACTAGTTGTTCTATTACGCGGAGCAGCACTTCGTGGAATTAGTGTTCATGTTTATTCATGATGACGACTCCCTTCTCGCTTTGCAATTTTTAAGAACATCATGCAACATTGGAAAGAAACTATAGAAAGTGTTGAGGAACTAGAGACAGCAGACTATAAATGTTCTGGAGACAAGAGAAAGGGAGAAATGTAATTTGTTCAGCATTCTTTGTCCTGGTTTCCATTTTTATTTAAATGTAAAGAAAACGAGGAGTAGTGGGCGTGTCAGCAGTTTTTTACACATATTTCTTGATCTAACCTCTACACGCCTACGATTATCATTGACTATTGTATTATTACTATGCATAGGTTTCATTCCTACTTTGTAGTTTCAAATAATGGCAAAATTAATATGCAGCTTTTAATGGGGAAAAGAACTCACTGGGGCGATCTTAGTTATGCTGACATTATATTAGCACATCCGAGTAGAAATGTCTAGTTTCTTTTACTGGCACATTTGACTTTAGTGTAATTATGTTTTACGTTTTAATCATAGAAGTTTTAGCTCTGATCAGAAAAGAAAAGAAAATCGTTGAATCACAGTTTAATTGGCTTCGTGACAGGGGAATCAAGCAGCAAACCTGCAGCCAAACTTAAGTCTGTGTTCATCTTGAAGAAAGCATGAACCGAAAGCGAAATGTGAATGCCGTCATAAGATGAATGATGCGTTTTGTCGGTGAAATAAACAACAAATCCTTACTAGTGATATCACGTTCTGATCTAACTGTAGCTCGTTAGAAAACACAACACCAAACGTTATTACAAAAAGGGAGAAAGTAGATTTCAATGGACGTGATGGAAAGTGATATATAAGGTTTTTTTATATTTGAAATAAGGTATGCACTCTTCAAGTTTTTTTTTCCTTTTTTCATACTGCAGCACCTGCGTGAAAGCAGCGAAGCGTTCAGAGATGAAAACAGTGCAGAAAATGGATGTAATTGATGGGAGGGAAAGAGGGAAAAAGAAACTTTTAGATGTGTTGGAGAAAAATCGAACTTTTTTCTTTACATTCACTGGCATGAAATAGAGTAATTTCTAGATGTTTACCTTCTAGAAATTTTTTGCATGTCGCAAAATGCACGTATTTCAACCTGATACTTAGCGTTCTTTGAAGTAGACTAAAGATGGAATTACTCTCTTTGTAAGAGATCATATTTTTTTAAATGTCTTATTGGACTTGCTGGCATGACCAAAACCTGTTTGGTCAGCAAATAATGAATGAATTTTCCCTAGTGGTGCTTGAAAGTGCGGTTAATTGTTATTTGGAAGTGAATTATTTGGTTCGAGATGACAGCAATCAGGGTTAGAAGAATGTGGCATGTGGTAAAGTGTTAATGGACCATTCTAGGAATCACTTAGTCGCATGTCGCAGCTCAGCGTGTACAAGTAAAATGACCAGACTGAACTGTCCACAAGCTATTAAAGCGGAAACCTTGTCTGACTTTCCACTTGACCTGTCCTTCGTTGTCACAATGAGCAAAGCGTTAAGTGATTTTTAAGTGTTTCCTGAGACTACAATAGCGGAGAACATGTAGTTCGTTGACAAAGGGAACATCAGTTAAACAGCAGCGGTAGATAGTTAAATATTACACTTGAATGGTCCATTACAGACCATCCAAGTAAGTCTTCGGCCAGTCAAATGTCACCTCACGCACTTCATAGAGCAGCAGAAAGACAATCTGGGGTATTTATCAGATCCGCTGAATCAGTATGAAGAAACAGCAGTTTTTTCTCATATTTTATTGTATTAAGAATAGACTTTAAATGACAGCTGAAAGACCAGAGATTAAGATAATAGGTTTAACAGATAGATAAGCAATTTGTTTCAGGAATTTTTTATTTTTATTTTAAATAACATTTTTCTCCTTTCTGCTTAATTTTGGGATGGAAGCTTTTATCAATGCACCTATCTTGTAATGACAGTAGTATCGATCATGGATAAACTTGAAATTGTTCACAATAGCCTTTGTCACAAACTTAATTTCTTGAAGTGTCTTGTTCAGTTCCCTGTTCTCTTTTGTTTTTACCGTTTATTCAGGTAAGCAGTCAACTACGTGCGCATTTGCTTTATGTAGGCCCAACTGAAAGCTGAGTTAGCGGAAAACAAGAAACGATTAGAGTTTTGTTAGCCTGTACAAACGTGTAATAGAGTAGAAGCATCGCCGTATCACAAGGGCAAACTTTCTACGAACTGCTGTTTCTGACAGCAAAAGGATGCACAAATTCGTCGGCAACTGCAACGTACAAAAGGTACGCCATATTGAAAGCAATTACACTGTGACTTGATTGTACGATGTACAACGATGCGTATTTATTTATATTGCCTATGACCATTGAACCAGAAAGTACAGAAAAATAGCGACGCAACGACGTGTGGAGAAATGAAATGAGAAAACGTTTCATTTGAAATACTTTGTTTGTCTACTTTCACTTTCATTTTTGTTGTCCTAGTGGGGGAGATAACACTAAAGAAAAAGTTATTAAAACGAACAAAAAAAAAAAAAAAAAAAAAAAACGCGTCGGTGTCATCTTTGTAGTTGTCACGGAAGTGCTTGCATGGAGTCTAGTTTCTGTACTTCTATATCATTTATCCCCAATGCTACTTTATTGGATTCATGATCGTATACACTGCTATTTTTACTACCAGTGGAAAAAGGTTTGGACTCTATCGATAAGGGAAAATATTAGGTTTTCTCCTCTTTCCAAATTTTGATTCTGTCACTGTGATCTCCATTTGCAATGTAACAGAATGACAATGATGTGACGATGATGCCCAACCATTGTTGTATTTTGAAAGTCACTGAACCATGAATTGATGATACTACTAGTACTATGTAGAACTTCAAAAGATGGGGGGTTTTACAGGTTCTCTTTTTGTATGCGGCGACGTGGTGGTAATTTTTTGAGAGAATATATCAGTCTAGATAATGTACACCATATGGATAGACTTTTATGCATGATCACCACTTTCACATTGTTCTTTTGAAAACATGCCCATGGCAATATATAGCTCATCATTTGCTTCACGTATTATTATGCGTGTGTTCAAATTCTGAAAGTATGTCAAACTCTGTTGGTGCGCTGGTCTGGTGGCCGGGGTATTACATCATAACTTATAATATGATGATGATGCTACTTTTATCCATCATAATTCATGATACGTTACAATTGCTTTAGCCTCAATCTTTTTTTGTATTCATTCTTACTTTTTCCTGCGAGATATGTAGTGAATGAAGGAGGGAATGTGAAGATGCACATGGAAAAAAGCAATCTCGTTTTAGTCTTTTTTAGAATTCCAAAATGCACGGATATACACACTAAAATTTATGGGTTTTCGCAAAATCTCAGGCACAAAATACAGATGGATCGTGAAGATTTCAAAGACTGCTCAGTTGGTGAAAATCACACGATTTTTTTTCTTTGTGTAGAATACGATACAACTGAATAGGAACATGATGATCATAAAGCTTTACGTTACTCTAGCTTTTAAGCTTAAGTATTGTAAATATGATTTTGATCATGGACGTATCTAGTCCACCTTCACTACGCTTTTGTCATTTTTTTGCATGCCTCCATAATAATCATCCATTACCCCCAGAGCGCCAATAAACAAGATTTGTTTTTCAGAGGAGTGAATAGCAAAGCAAGCTCTTTTCCCCGTAGTTTTATTGACGAGCATGTCATGTAACTCAGTCAGGCTTGGCCTATTTACTGGCGAGACGGTGCCGCAATTTAACCTATCATCTAACATGGTCATACGCTAGACGCGCTTCCAAGGGAATTTTTTTCGCAAGCTTACCGCACTTGCTTGAGCTTGTAACTGTTCCAATGGATTTATCTATTTATTGTTTCTGTCACTGCATTAGACGGGTCGTTAGGTAAAAGACTTTTTGTTGTGTGTGTGGAGCTGCTCGGATTGAACCATTAAAATATAAAAATTATGACATGCCTTTATTTAATCGTTAGCAGCAGAATGATAGATGTTCGAAAATTGCAAGATGTTTTAAGTTGCGGGTATGGGACTCTCCGTTTAACATCACCATTTTTGAGGTGGTATACTGTTTTGGCACGCTCATCTCTGTAGTTCATGCCATGTACCTTTGCGGTCTGGTATGTGTGAGGTTAAAGAATAGGAAATCGTATGCGGGCTATAAGGGAGGAAAAAAGATACGATACGAGTCTAATGGAGGAAAATGGGAAGAAATGAATTATGTCCACATTATTTCCATAATAGATACCTACGTGGGTCGTGAGATGTCTACATTTGAGACTTAAACACACAGAAGGAAAAAAGCAAACGAGTTATAATAATAGACTTTTAGGATCCCTCATTCCTTTCATTCCCCCTTTGTTAGTCCCTTTTCTGAGGAAGAAAAGGGCTACTTTGTCATACTTACCGTCGTCATCGATGTCTCCAGCCAAAAACTGTTTCTTGTGAAAGTTCCAAAATATTGTCATCAGGCCGAGTACATTAGAGATTTTTTCCGGAAATCGGGATGGTTTTTTGGTTGGACTCTGGTGTAGATTGTAGTGGTCTTTTGGTAGACTTGGAGACACAATATTATTCTGTCTTTTCCCCCCTCATGTGCATGGTTAGATAATAGTAATGTTATTCAGTAGTCTATGGAAATTGCTGGACACTTTGACAGTTTGAATTTTCTCTCAAGAATTATTGATAGTCCATTACACACGTACAGAAAGAGAAACTGCAGAAGAAAAAAAGGCATCGCCCAGTATGTACGGGAACTACTACCATATTCAGACGCTATTTTTATGATGATGGGATTTCGCCTAAATGCCAATGCGTTTTCCTCTTTCACTGACGGTAATATATTTATTCCTTTTTTTGCATGCTTTCTCCCACAGAATCGAGGCGGAGGACTGGACATGAACGTGTTAGAGGCGTGGAATGAGGGCATTACCGGCAAAGGGATCGTTGTCACTATACTCGATGATGGATTGGAAAAGGACCATCCGGACATTGTGCGGAACTATGTAAGTACAGCATGTAAACACAACATTTTACAATTTCATGAGCTGAAGAAGTGACAAACGAAAACAGAAAAACGTTTTTCGTCGTTTTTTAAAATCTACGAGCCTTCACTATTACACAGTCATGCTACCGTCATCATTCACACAAAATCACCATTTTTGGGATCATGCCACCACCGCTACCATCATGAGGAGACCGATTTCGTATGTACTCTCAGTAGTATTTCTTTTCTCGTTTCCCGCACAAAAATGGAATGCGAAATGAGTCACAAGTACAGTTTGCTACTTTGGTGTATTTTTTTTCATCCTAAAACCCCCATGGTACTAGTCGAGTGTACTGACCTTCCACCTTTTTTCACAGTAGTCTCGATGTGGTGTCCACAAATCCACATACGGATGGCCCCCAGCCAAGTGACTACCACCAACGCTCTCGTCCGAGCCAAGATCAAAATTAGAAAAAAAGAGATTACACTCATTAAAAACCTTTTTCTTCGTGCAAGTCCCTATTCAAAGTCTCTTTTAAAGCATCTACATCATCCAACATCCGTTGGTATCTCATCATTATTGCATTAAAAATTCTAGTCCTCTTCTTTTTCTGGCAAGGGGACACCCTCACGGGGATTTTCACTTTTTTGTGTAATAGCTATGCAACGACTACTCTCTGCTATTCGCGTAGAGCAAATGAAATGTCTCTTTCAGATTTCTAATGCGGCTGGTGTAGTAATAGGCTGCACCAAAAAGCTGTTAAAATATCCATTCTCCGTTACTTCCTATTCTTCTAAATTTTGTCGAAAAATATTTTCACTCTCAAATAAACCTTTTTTCTTTCTTTTTCTCTTATTTCCATTTGTATTCCAAACATTTCTGGAATCTCTTTTACATCTTGCTTCTTTGAAGGAAAAGAGTAGCATATTCCCCTTCATCCTTTTTATTCTCCTCATGCAAATTTTTGACTTATCTTTCTGTGAGTGAGTGCTGTGACTTGTCCTCTGCCTACCTCCTTCTTACAATTGCATAAAAGTTTCCCTTTGTACATTCGTCTTTCGTCTCCTTCTAGTATTGCATCACAAAGGCTTCTCCAAGGCAGATGGTCCATATTATGTTCATACCTCTCTCTGTGTTCTGGAATCAACATGCACAGCATCATCATCTCTGGTATCCTTTCGCTCGAAAAGCCAAGCAAGCCACAAGCTAATAATAAAAAGGAAAAAAAATTCTTCACAGCCTGAAAGGGAAATTCTATTATTCAAAGAAGAACACAAAAAAGATGACCGACCTTTCATTGTCTTGTGGCTTCAAACGGAAGTTTTGGTTGAAAATGTCTACTCTTATTTTTTTCCCATATACATTTTGGCTTTAGTGAAACTATATATCTTTATGCTCACTATCACTTCTATGCCTTCTTAGTGTCTGTATTTTTGAACGTCCAAGAATTTACAACACAAAACAAAACGAAGCTAAAGCTGGAAGTCAAAGTGGGCAACTCACATGCAACCTGAACATATTAAAAGTGTCCGCTCTAAGATTTTGGAAAAGCTTGAAGATAGATTTATGTTTTCTTCTGTCTGTTTTATGGGATGCGTACAAGAGCCATTAAGAGATTTACGATACTATTGACTCAAAAGACACGTTAACCTGGCAGGTCAAAGAATTAAGTTCTATGCATAGCTTGTCGAAGCATTAATATGACATATATCACGTAGTTGTGTTCAGATTCATAAAAGATATTTTCTCCTCGTGTCATTTGCAAAATAATAAAATGCGAAAGGAAAAAAATCTAACCAGACGGTATTCACAGCTCTCCCATGTTTCTAGCAAAGTGAAGCAGAATGTAACACGGGCTGAATTCGTTTCAAGATTTAAAAAACGGCATATTTTGAACGCAACTGGCAGTACACGACAGCTGCGTTATTTTGCAAGGAGAAAACATGGGAAGGAGATGAAAATTTAGGGAAAAGTGAAAGCGAAAGCATCCCTGTTGTTGTCCTCAGGGAGTAACAACTCATCCCATTTTTTATATAATATATTACATGTAAGCGAGGTAAGAACTCGAGTTGGTCTCATATTTTTAGATGGTATTTTAGATTTTAGACGTTCACAAGTGTACTCATGCGGATACAAAAATGATATTCAAAAACAATATATCTTTTTTTAGTAAATGTGTTGGAGCAAATTTGAGATGACAAGACGAGACACTAAAGCAAACAGCAAGACACAACATATGAATTTAATTTATTACGGAAAAATGAATTACAGTCTAGTGGACTTGATTTAAGCATTTTTAATTTTTTAATTCGTTTCCTTCCCTTGTCGTGTAGAGAGAATGCTAAGAGAAAGTGGAGACATGATCCTGCATGAAATTAGTTGTTTCAAAACGACAAGAGGCGCTTCAACAGGGCAAAATGTTGAGAAAAAAACACCAACAGTTCAACAAGCGAGCTTTCTGATGTTGCCTGGCAAAAGCCGTTGGTTGATCGTATTGACGATGATGCTAATGCTAATCAAATTACAGCCGAGCATGGCTTTTATTTGTTTGTCAGCACAACAGTCCGCCGGTAGGCTCAACATGAAAGAGAAACAAAAAACGACGTCCTGACTTTCTATCTTGTTTTCTTCGTTGAATTTGCCCATACACGGATAAATTTATTTATGTCGCATGCCATACTGCTGTTGCGACAAGTCTGTTGGCCAACAAGCAGAAATACAGCGATGAATTATTAAATAGAAGAAAAAGGAAAAGAAAAAAGAAGTGAAGATGCCTTTTCGGTGTAACGGGCATTCCGAAATCGAGGACCAAACTTGAAAGCATTTTTTCAACTTTATTTTTCACAAACACTTTCCCTTTTGGTAATGGTTCTTGCGTTTTATGTTGTGTTTTTTGTGGGAAGGAATTTTTTTGTTGGTTTTTCTTTTTCGGTGAGCTTTGTCACGGGAAAAATTGTGTAATCGGCTTGGCTTGCGTCGGCCTTCTCATACTTAGAAAAAGGTTTTGATGATGGTGGCGCAAAGGTTTTTGATAGTGACTGGTGACGACTACTAAAAATGATAAGAGCTTGTCGCCATCAATGCATGCATGCACTTTTCTGTGTTTTTAAGACGAATGGGGGATCGGAGGATTTTGATAGGGAATCGTGATGCGACTTGGAAATGGCTGGGTTAAGAGGAATATAAAAGAAGAGAAACCTCGAACGAGGTTTTGAGAATACTCACGCTTTTCATGATGATCTGATGAGGATCTCCAGGGCAAACTCGCTATGCTTCAAATTAAGAAGATCGTGGCTCTAGATGTGGTAGTGCTGATTGTGAGGCATCTTGACTCATGTCTTTTGTCAGTCATCCCTTTGCTGAAGTGAATGAGTGATGAAGCCAACTTTCTTTTTACAGTACGACTTTTGTGTCGCTTTCTCTCACGTTTTCTAAACTTCTTAAAACGAACACAAAAAGATTGAAGACAGAGAGAGAGAGAGAGAGTTGACGGGTTGATGGTTGTGTCGTTGGGTTTTATGCTTTCGTCAAGTAAAAGCGTGGTAGATCCTGTGGTGGTTGATGATTACGCTGAGTGGATTTTGTGGCTGGTGTTGATGTTACAGTCCATATGTATGATAATGTCAATGGATAGAGGAATCGTTACAAAGGCTGAAAGGTGTCCATTACAGAAGGCAAGATACAGGGATTTTAGCATAAGATGTCTGCTTGAATAATATTCATTTGCATAGATAGCTTTTACAAGTTGTCTTTTCCTGTGACACGTAAAAATTTGTTTAAAGCGAAAATTCAGTACGGACGAAAAATTTGCTTACAGTTCTTACTGTTCCTCTTACTCTAACATATTAATCTAGGGTCAATGCTTTTGGTACACTTTTACACCATCTGAAATATTTTTTGTGCAAAACACGTTTTTTTCCTTTTTTTGGTGGAACCGAGTGTACCTCTCCCGATACCAAACTACCCACCTAATGCACAAAACTGCGTATTTTGCACAAAAAATATTTCAGATGGTGTAAAAGTGTACCCAAAGAATTGACTCTAGATTAATATGTTAGAGTAAGAGAAACAGTACTCTATGATACGACTCTAAGGGAACGTCCAACATTAAGAAACTTAGTTCTCAAATTCAGAACAATATGTTATGTTGAGTGAAACATTTAGTAATGTAATGTGGCCAATATGTGAATCGTGCAAAGCAATGGATATATATATTTACTTGTCCACAAAGAGTCCCTTAATTCAGCATAAATTTTCTTTGCCGACTTTTCAATTTCTTTTGTAGCCATTCATTTGAATCCAAACGGGGTCTATCGTAGAAAATGACAGTACAATATAAATGACAGAGAAGAATAACGGCTGCCATTAATTTTTTAGGCCCGGATAGCTGCGCTCTACCTAGGATCCGCTTTTTATTACGATTTATACAAGAATCCATTATTTTTACCACTTAACTTGAGCCACTTGCATTTTTTACATTTCCTCATGTAGAAATCTTTTTAAAGACAAGACAATATATCTCTTACCAACTATTCAACCTGCATTTCCCCCGTAAATAAACAAAAACAGAAGACAGCGAAATAAAAAGCTTTCTCCCATTTTGACATCATATTCCTTCCATTGCTTCTTCCTGTTCACTATATTAACCGACGTGGTAACTAGACCTCGGTATCTATCATGTCCGTTGTGTTAGGGATAGGAGGGGATTAATGGAATGTAAATGGGTGCATTTTCAGGAGGACGGACAGACGGGAAGCAGATGCCAAAGTGTGTCGTACGTTACACGAATCCCAAACTGTAAATGAGCATTTACTTTTAAGCAACTCATTTGTAAAGAGCGAAGAGTTGGGGTAAAGCTGGGAATGAAAATGCAAACCAAACTACCCGTATCCCGAAAATGTATCGAATCTATATCGTCAGAATGAAAAGTGGCTTTTTCTTGGCCGGTTTCTTAATAACCACCTTTTTCTTCTACTTTCTCACTGACACTTACGTTGTTGTTGCTGTACTTTCCTTTCCTCCTGAAGAGTTAGCAGCCCCCTCACGTCGACTTTTTTCCTCTGTAAATCCCCTTTCACTCCTTTAATTCTTTTTCCAATTTCCTATACTTTCCTTGTGTTTACCTATTATTAAGTTTTTTCTGTCTTACTTGTTTCCATAGTGAAGGAAAAATGCGATCAAACTAAAAAAATCCTGGTGAGGGTCTTGTCTCCTTCACGATCATCATCATCTTATGCACAAGAAAAGTAGCTGCACGATCCAGTAGAAAATTATTGAGGCAATAAGGAAGTCAGTCACGGATATTGCCTGGAAAACACGTTAAGTGTTGTCGATTTTCTTACCAGTCAGAAAATAAGGGGTATCCAAGAGTGAGTATATATTTCATTCCAATTGATCGTTGAATACAGAAAAAAAGAGGAGAAAACAATGGAAATGGCGGTGATGAAAGTGAAAGAAGAAAGGACCGACAGGAGCAATAACGGTAGCAAAAAGATGAGATTCTAGATTCATGAATGAAAATTACCATAAAGTGCTTCCTTTCTATTGTTTTCCTATCAAAAAGCTGAACTTGTTAGTGAGAAACCCCCGTGTGTCTGATCTATTTCTAGAGACTAAGAAGAAAAGCTGGTTGTAATTTTGTGTCCTTAGAAGATTGGAGGGGTAGTTGGTGAGTAATGTCAATCTGCACATTCATTTATCTGGCTTTATGCCCGTTTCTCAGAACTATCTTGGTGATTCCAAGAGTACCTACTCCTGAATATTTTCTGGGCTGACAGGGAAACTGAACGGAGAGAAATATGTAAGTGATGTGTTTTGGGCCAAACGTCTCCTGAGAATTTCCGCTAATTTACATGGGTTAGATGGACTGATAAAAACAAGGCAGAATCCAGTTGTATTACTGATGTGCGACATGATATCGCAGATGGTTCTATTTCACTAGAGCCTCTCATGACAAGCTGCCGGTATTTGGGTTGCAACTTATGTTGTTCCAACACCCGTTGTCAAACAGCCTTTTAATAGCGTTGTCGCATCGTCTTTTCTTCAGATTATTTTACCATGGAATAAAATGCTAATATTTTCGGTATTTTCTCAAAAACGCTAATTCCCCTTTCCAAAGGCTGCTTTCGTCTTTCCGCTTTAATGATAATACAAAATAGCTAATCCTTTTGCCAAACTGTCGCCAGCCAAGGCGATACAAGGGCCATTAGAAGCAAATACGAGCGTCACAAGCACAATAGGCTTAGAAAAGCAGCATTCTATGTTTTTAATAACCATTTTACTCCCTCTCAAAATTCAAATGACTGTGCAGTGCTGAACAAGATCAGGCAACTGCACAGGCAGGAAAATGGACAAGAAAATGAAGTGGGAAGTAAAAGTAGGGTGGAAGGGAAAAGACAACCGAGGAAACAGGCAATCTAGTGATTTCCTTGGGAAACGGCGATGGCTCATCTTCTTATAGCTAGAATTACATGTTCTCCATGTGTTTTTCATTTTATTCCAGCTGCTACGTCCATATTATTTGCTTTTGCGTGTTTTCCTATTTTTCCTAATGTTTCTTCGTGTCTCGTATATTTTAGAAAACAAAAATCTTCGAGAAAAGCGGTTCCTGACGATTCCATCGTCTAAGTATTCTCCTTCCGGAAGGATGAAAATGGTTAGCTTTGTGAAAGAGGAGGGTGGCATTCATTACTCAAACGAGCTTTTTCTAAGTAGCAATACAATTTCTTCGTATGAAAATCCTGTCGTCAAGCCACTATAAAGCGGATACTTTGTCTCCTCGATCTGGCAATCGTCCAATTTCCGATTGCATTGTTTAACTGATGCAGCAGTCTATCTTGATAGTAAACAGCACTCAACGACTTTGTTTTGCTTACATCATTCCTTGTTTTACATACCACCATGACAAGCGTACGCTGAAGATTTCGCTGTTCGGGGAATCTGTTTTTGGCAAGCCTAAAATATATGTTTTGCTCCTTTGCAATTAAAATGTCAAGAGATCATTCAATTGTCGCCTATCTCGTGAGTTATTTTGACTCTAATCGGTTATAAAACATGACGCACACTACACACTAGCTTTGCTCAATTTTCCAGAAAGTGAAAATTAAATTTAAGCTGAAAATGTAAATAATCCTTGTATTCATATTTCACTTTCTTTTTTCGGATCCATTAAAAGTAATTTGTTTCGGTTCAAGTGCTATATTAACCGTATTTGTATGCCATTTCCCTCAATAATCTCTCGTTTCTTTTAGTCTCGTTTTTTTCGTTTATATGGGACTAGCGTAAAGCAGGAGAATGCTGTACGCTCACTGCACACTATTACTTTCTACCTGAGCACTACTGTTTAAAAATAAAAACAAATAGAAAGAAAAAAGGAAAAGGGTATTACTTTTATTCTGTACTTATACACTAGCACCGCCAAGGGTAAAGTGCAGAAATAAGAGAAAGAATTCGGTTACTTTTTATCGGAAATTATGTGCATGAGGTCATTTACTGAGTGTACTAAATGTAAGTAAAAGCAGGTTCTGTGTAAAACAACAAAAATTTCCTACCATCTTCGTTCATCCCATTTCCTTTTTGGTTTGCTACGATGCCCTTTTTTTCGTCAAGATGCTTTCATTTTATTCTTCGCTTATTTGAACGGGTTGGTTCTGCATGCTGCACGCTCCATAGGTAACTCAGTGGGCTATTCAACAGATATCCATTTAAAATGTGTATTGTAGGGAAAAAAAGAAAGCGAAATAGTTTTTGTTCTTAATGTACCTTGCAGTTTATCTCTACTGTGGGTTATGAGTCCCTACGGAGAAGTGAATTATATTTTTGTTGCAAATAAGATAATTCTGGGAGGATTCATCCCTTTCTATGTATTAAACAAGCTTTTCTACATTGTATTCTGTGAAAGCTTCCCACTACTACCATGTTATTCGAGACACTTGTAACAACTAGCTGTTATGGTTGAACTGAGCCTTTGGAGGAGGTGGGTTTTTTGGATAAGAACCAAACGAGAACGGATAAAGTTAAGATTGAGTCTTAAAACAAAAATAAAAAGAGAATATAAATAAATACATAAGTAGTATTTCCTGGTTTTGAATGTAGGGTTGTCTGATACGAGCGAGAAATGGTTACACGTACTCAACCCTTTATGCCAGTTTTTACAACCAAATAGTAGTACATACTACTTTCCTCGGCTTGGTTATGATGATGACGACAAGGAAAAAAAGGGAGAGAATGAAACAAGATAAGGGATAAAGGAGAGAAAATACGATGAAGAGAATTTAGCTAAAAAGAAATTCAAAGGAAACAGGATACATTCTTGGTTTTCTCTTTTCTCGTTAAAATATAACCGTATTGAGCAGTTGCTAGAATGAGAGACAGCTTCTTTAAGAAACAGAAAGACGTCGTCTTTTCTGTCGTGTAATAGTGATCTATACAATTTTTGTATTACATTACTGCAACATAGAGACTTACAGGAATCAAATCCGGAATTATCCTTCTTTCTTTTTTGCTTAAAAAATACAGTTTGTGAAATAAAACACGCCAGCAAATCAGGAACTTCAAGAACCAAAGTTAAGATTGCATGAGCGTGTGGAAACTTGAGCGTGAGAAGGCTGTACTTGTTCAAGTGAACGGAAGCTTGTATTAATATTACAGCTTGTTTTTGAATTCAATCCTCATTCTGCTCACAAACAGAGTCGTTTCTTTTGTACTTAAACTTCAGGAACCGTGTACATATAATGTATAAAAATTTAACTTTTTCCATAGATGGCCGGAAGAGAGTTTTCTCAAGACAATATTTTTCGTTCTAAAAAATCTTCCTAATTTTTAAAATACAAAATGTGCGCTTCACAAAGCGGAAGTGTAGAGCCGCAAAAAGCAATTGGAATGGAAAATAATGCATTCACGCAGTGAAGACTATAATGGGGACAGAGAAAATTCACTTATAGCAAGGAAACAGCACAAAGCTACAACTTTCCTCATTTTAGATTATCCAAAGAAATAAAATTCCCTATTCCTGGCTCGCAACAGAATATTACTGCGTAGACGTTCTAATCCTTCTCATAACGTTCTATCCAATCGGTATATAATGTTTCATGTCATGCCCGGAAGAGTAGTCACAATCGGGAGGAAAGTAAAACAAAAATAATCTAACTCAACATTTTCCTCTCATCTCATAATATTATTTATTGTTAACTTCTAAGTGTATGACTGTATCACAACGTGTAGAGAAACCTTCGAATACAAATGGTTTATGCAGGTTATGGATGATATAATCTAGGATACTAACTAATCATCAGTAATGCTACATTCTCACTCTTCCCGACGAACATAGTAGGTAGTTTGGCGAAAGGAAAGTATTGTTATCCTGTTAGCTTACCTAATAAAATAAAACTAGGAGACGGCCGATGATAACATAGTGGGCAGGATATTAATGGAGTGTGGTTTAATCGCAACTTGGAGGAAACTTTTTATCATTCTCCTCGTGTCCTAACGGTTAACGATGAAATCTTTATGTGCACAACATAAAGTGTTTTTGTTGTTCTCCCTCGAAACAATGTGAGCTCGTTTGTTGTGCGGGCGGAGTAGATGGGAAATGATACAACAGAGTCAGTTTATTTTTCTCACGGCTTTTTATTAACCTTTACACACACGCCATGTTATAATGCTCCCTTTTAATGATGAGAATGATTGTTTGAGTTATAAAAGTGGATAAACTTTTGCAAGGATCACAATAATCTCATGGATGATCATCTGCACTGATACTGAAGTAAATGTTGTGATGGTAAACTGATGTTCACACCATTTTTATTTTATTTTCAGGATCCTATGGCAAGCTTTGACGTGAATAGTCTGGATCCCGATCCTATGCCAACTTACGATCTGACGGACAGTAACCGCCACGGGACTCGGTGTGCAGGAGAAGTTGCGGCTGAAGCTAATAACAGCATATGTGCCGTGGGCATCGCCTATGAAGCTGGTGTTGGAGGTAATGTGCGATTTTTATGCTTTTCACTTTTACTAGCTTCCTTTTTATTGAAACAAACATTCTAAAAGAGTTGAATCGAATATACCGCACTTCATGACTTTGCTACATGGATAAACTGTCAGTTTGTGTAACAAGACATCGAATATAAACTTCAAACTACCATGTAATTACAAAGCAACCGCTGAACACACATATCCTATCAACATGCGTTTTCCTCTAAACGCTGCCTTCCATTTCACTGCTCGTCAGCTTAAAAATTAAAATCGCTTGTAGTAAGCTCTTATCAAACTAGGGATGAACGACATCCCTTCCATTGTCATTTTTCTCGTGTATGGCCGTATATGCCTTTTGTATTATTAATTTTTCATTAAACCGTTTCGAGTCTGGAGATAGTTGTTACACTAGCAGCTTAGATGACCGGATACAAAATGCTATTACTTCCACGATCATGAAGTCTGAGTGAATGCTGAAGTGAGCGAAGTAACTATGACACCACAGGACTTCTACAAGCAATGGGAAAGCTATGATTATAAGAGACGTATGTTGTTTTATTGCCATCGAGCTGAGGCTACACCATCTCATGCATTCTGTATTTTTTATATGAATATTTTTAACATGTCAGTGAAGCTGAAAGCAACGAAGTTGTTTACAAAAAATGCACAATGTTGACTTGAAGTTGATGAAACTGCAAGGATAATAAATGAAGAATGACGTTAACAAGGTTCGCCAGTGTATATTTGTTGTTTGAAACTGTGTAGGAAATGCGAAAACATGTTCTCCTCTTATCTTCCACATGCAGGGATAACGATTCTTCTAAACGAGATGAGCATCCTGGGATGATGTTTTGTGTTCCGTTAAGCCTTATGCAACAAATAAAACTCATAAGTGAAATTGCGTAAAATGCTAGCGAAAGACTATATGAAAATGGTAATAAAACACAGAGTCGAGCTACACACAAAATGAAGACTGTTTTTGATGGGAAATAGTACGTGACACCTTTCCTAGTACATGCCTGTTGGCTGCCGAGTAAGCGATGAAAAATTGCGGCAATGAGAAAGTTATTTCTTCTTCACTTTTTTTCTGCCTTTCTCTGCATTTTTAGAGTGATCTGAGTGAAGAAAAGGCTTTCACATGACGGAACGATGGATAGGTGGTTCGTATGAGTGGTGTATGAGTGGTAGCATTAAAGTGGATCGCCTGCTGACATGACAGTGACACCATCAAGGAAGTAGTGTGTCTGCTTTCCTTCATTCTTCTCATTTCGTCAAACTTATCTACATAGAGTTTCAATATATTTCATCGCGCATAAGACATAGTGAATTTATCACTTTTAAGAAGACTCTTCAATCCACTTAAAGTGCTAAAGAGTCTAGATGTCCACATCCCATCGGAATATAAAAGCCTTTATCATTATCGTTCATTCCTTATGTAACTACCTATGCATGTCATATGCAATGGGAGTGACGAGTGAAGACCTTTTTTTGCATCTCAACATCAAAATTTGATTTTCCCGTGTTCATCGCCTACGCACGGCTTCTCTGAACTCATCAGCATCTTTTTGTTGGTCGGTGGTGATGATAGGAAGGACAGGTTCAAAAGTTGACGAAAAAATCACTTTTTATCTCGCTCTCCCGAATATAACCAACCATACTTCAGCCTTCCTTGCTGGCAATCTTGAAAATCAAAAAGGCAAGCGTAAACATAAAAGAAATGTGCGGAAAAAGTTCTCAACTTTGTTGGCTTTTGTTGTCTCTTTTCCGCATGAAAAATAAGCCATCTTTTTTTATTCCGAAAGCTTTGTCATCAATATATAAAAATCACAAGTCAGAAACACAGTTTCTCATTTCCACTTGTAGTTCGGAAAGTAAAAAGTGATTTTTTTTGCTAACTTGCTTTTTCCTTGTTATAAGTGTGACTTTGGTAACCGCAAGAATGCTAATGGCTCTAGTTCTATGTATCTATCTAGTTTTTACTTTCCGCGTAGTTGCTTGCCTGTACTGTCCCTAAACATCTCTTCATCATCGCCGACGACGTGCTATGATCAGCAGTTTTTTTTAGTTTACACCGACTCGTTAATTTTTCTATACTCATACAAGCGAGAAAACTTTCAAAAAAGTGCGAAACAATATGCACGCTCGAAAGGGACTGGGACACGAGTTACGCGGAGTTTGGTTGCTGGTTTGTTCAACTTCAGAAGAAAACACATACCCACGAACAGAGCCCATGGTATCGTGTAATAATCTAAGTCGGTAGTCTTGTTCCTAGACTACACACTACTCGCTTTCGAAACATTTTTTGTGACCGATGTCGACGTTTTCCAACATAAAGCTAAATGGCAAAACTGTTTTGAGCAGATTGATCTAATATGAACATCAAGCAACTTCATTTCAGGCTAAGCTGCACGTGTTTTCTGTAAAAAATTAGGAGATGAGTAGGAAACCATGTGGTAATCAGATAGAAACCGCTAGTTTCCTGCCATTACTAACGTTTGATGATGTAAAAATTGTTTTAAAAAAACCATATATGAGAAGAGTATGTTCCCTCGAGGTGTCGGCACGAAGGAATGCTATATATTTTCGCAAATTTTTACCGTCAACCGTTATGCCGGCGAGAATCGCTTCCCTCAGTTTCCCATGGCAAAAGTAATACAATAGACTAGGATGGAAGTGACATGGAATATGAATAGCTAACCTGATTATTTTCTGTTTTGTGATGGGAAAGAAAAACGGAGTTTTGTATACGTGCTTTTCTTACCGTGGTTTTTATTGCAACTTCGTCGTCACTCGCAGTAGAGAGCTATCGTTTTGAAGAGAAAGCAAGATGGTATTATTATTACAGAGCTGTCACTTTTTGTCTCCTTTTTTCTCAGGCACTATTTCTCTTCTGTTCGTTTGCTGTCAGTCAAGTTGGTCTTTTTATTCTTTGGATTTTTTTTTCTCTCACATGGTTGTGTTGTGTGCTTTCTATTTTGCAAATGAAAAAGGAGAAGTCACCAGAGTCATGGCATAGTTTTCAAGTTTTTTTTCCTTGAATGACTGATCGAGATGATGATGATGATCCACTTGAAAAATATTTACACTAAGATATTCCCATGTACAAAAAGTAAACTTAGTTAGTTTATTCTACTTGAAATATTCGTTTTGAGAACGTGTTTGAATTTATGTATGATTTTCTTTTCTGTTTTTAAAGGAGTACGGATGTTGGATGGGGATGTGACGGATGCAGTAGAAGCACGCTCACTGTCCCACAATCCCCAGCACATTGACATTTACTCTGCCTCTTGGGGACCGGATGATGATGGCAAGACTGTTGATGGGCCTGGGGAGTTGGCCACGAGAGCGTTCATGGAAGGAGTTGTTAAGGTACTTTCCACAGTAACTTTTGCTTACTTTTAGCCATATTCGCCAAAAAGATAGCCAGCGTGTAGTGTTACCACTTTTGTTGACGAAGTCTGGATTATAGTCATGTGACGAAGCTCACTACTTCTCATGTGAATAATTTGTCATTGTGTCCTAAAAAGGAGAAATAAAATACTTGGAGGGAGGGAGTGTTTACCACACCAACTGTGCCAAGATTTTCAACTAATATTTGCCCATAATAATCAGGTCTACAAAAAAATGTCTTTCTTTTTTTATTTCATTATTTAATGTCATTTCAGTGGATTATTTGCAATTCTTCCTTTTGACAAAACTTACCCAGAACTACTCTACGATTGTTGCTCGGGCAAGCAAATTCAATGAGTATCGTATGTGATTACTTCCACTAAGAAATTATAGCTTTCAGCATTCTAAATAACAAACACGACCAGTGCAATTTTTCTTTTTATTCTCTTCATTTCACTCACGACACATGTCATATCGGATAGTAAGTTTTTCTTAAACAAAATTAATAACAGGCATTATACCAGTCTACGCAATGCATCGTTATTTTTGCTTCTAAATGTGTTTGTTGACGCCATATCCACTTTGGTTGCGTATTTTAATGTCGCCATTGCTTTCCCCTCATCTCATGTCAATCCTCATATGGTGTATGGAAGAAAACGCAGAGAAAAATGTTAACAACTTGGTGAACACACAGAGAGATATTTCCCTAATGTTTCTCCTGACAGCTTTCCATCCAAATTGCAACAATGTTTCTTTCTCACATGAACGTTCTATTTGTTACAGTGAAAGGCTACAAATGACTAGTCCGTAATGGAATGTTTTTTTCAATGCATCTACATACAAGCAAAATGTGTTGAAACATGCCGTATGGTTTACTTCAGCAATCTGTGTTTCCACTTGGGCTACCAGTAATTATTATTCTCTGATCTGACTGCTTTCACCCGTCTACTAGCACACAATTTTCGACTAAGAAATCGAAATGTCAGTTCGTCTCTGAGAAGACCTAAGAAGTAGAAAAAAATTGAAAAAATAGTGACGACTAGACACAAGAGAAATATTCCTCTTTTCACTTGTCCGCTGCGGATTACTTTCTCTTGTATCCAGTTTCTTTATCAGCAAAACAGCAAAAAATACTTCATTGTCTGCTATCGTAAAATGATACTTTTACTCTGTTTATTCTCCTCCATGCTTCTACTTGAGTTACTTGCAAACTGACACAAGCACCAACAGTGTAGTGTCCGTTTTTTTCTATATTTCCCTTTTATGTCTTCTCAACACACTAGAGGTTTAATTGTAACTCATCTCCCATGAGGGGAACAAGTTAGGATAAACAACAACAACCTATAGGCTGTGCACAGCTTTGCTTGTTTGATTCAGACTAGCAGGGAATCTCTCTTTTCTAAATCTATTATTGAGTTGACTTAACTGTATCTCTTACTAGGAATGGTATCTAGTAATACTAAGAAAACGAACTCGCAGATTCTTATCAGATATCAATAGAAGGAGCAAGTGCTTTTGGGTTTTCCATTTGAACGCTACGTAGGACTTCACGTGTTGGTTTTGTTTACAGCTCAGCCTCTTGAACAAAATTGTAGATTTCTCAACTACTCTGGGGTACACAAGTTTTTTTCTGATTGCTACCAATATTTATCAAATCAAACTATTTATACCTTCCTTTTGTGCTATTTTGTACCTAGGCGCGTGTCGAGTTGTGAGAAAAACTCATTAAAAGTTTTCCAGTAGAAATTATACGTATATGACTGTAAAAGTGTTGGAAGAAAGCACAGTACTCTTTCTTAGAAAATTAGTAGTCTTTAGTGCAACAAAGAATGAATCATTGATTTTTTTCCGGGATTGGTTTCCGGAAAGACGTTTCCCCAGCATTAGTGCTTGGATCGTTATACGATTATTCAGAATGTGTACTGATTTTTCGTTAAATTAAGCATGAAATGTAGGCATTCCTTTGTAAGAAATCTAGTAGTTTGTTCACAATCTTATAGTTGTGTTAAAGATCAGACAACGTTGCAAAATATTGCTGCTTCTTCTTTTCCCTGCAATTCTTAGCTGGCTTGATCTGATTGTTGAATCTACGGAAATAACAACTCCCGAAGGACTCGTTCAAGAGGAAGGAAAAAGTAGGAAGATGGATTGACTTGTTTTTTTCATATAACATTTCCTATATAAAGAAGATACGTTCGCTTATTTTTAGGCTCGTTTTGTTATTCCCAGTTTCTTTATCGAATTTATGTTTCGTTAACTTCATTGTCGTGATGAAAAAGAAAAGCAGAAGAGGGAAACGAAAATTGAAAAAGGGAATCGTGAATGGAAAATAATTTTATTTTTTCGACTCAACCAAAAAATACTTTCATGTGATCGATGAAAAGAGGCTTTCAGGATAACTTTCACTTGCAAGACTTCTTTTACCTTTTAGGATAGTTTCTTTATATGAGATTTAATTAGATTCAAATATAATTTACTCTTTGTGTGTGATTGAATAGGTTTCAATAATACTTTATTACCCAACATGCTTTTATCTTATTCGTAGCATTTGCTACATATGTAAATAACAGTTTGCCTACTGCGGGAACTTAGCTACAAATGTTTCTCGTGGTCTTGTTTCTCTCTTCAATTAAGCCATTTCTTACCATATACCACACAGTATTTTCATTATGCGATGGGAAGTACCCTGGCCTTATGTGGAACGACTTTCAAACCAAATTTGATTTTAGTCGTAATTTTAACCTTATTACGATTTCTCTTTTCTTCTTACAGGGCCGGAACGGAAGGGGCTCGATCTTCGTGTGGGCCTCTGGAAATGGCGGGCGAGACCACGATAATTGCAACTGTGATGGTTACACAAACTCCATTTGGACCCTGTCAATTAGCAGTGCTACCGAGAATGGATTAGTTCCTTGGTACTCTGAAGCTTGCTCTTCTACTTTGGCAACGACATATAGCTCTGGAGGCACCGGAGAAAAACAGGTAAGACCAGAGAAGGGAAACATAATCACAAATAATGAACAACACCCGACTATAAAGATATTATGCGGAGTGCGTACTAATTTCCCTGAGGATCATTAAAAGAAACTTGCACCACACAACAGTAACTGCGTAGAAACAAAACGTGAACAGAGTGTAATACTTTGTAGAGCAGTAATTTAGGATCATTACTGCTCTACAAAATTACAATCATAATAGCACTAATATCGACGAACTTTTAGATATCATGCAAGAACAAAGCAGCCGATACAGGCTTTTACTAAAAGCCTTTCTAGTACATTTGGTGGGACGCAACTCCTTTCTTTCATATCCGCATTTTGGGAGTAGGTGTTGTATCATGCCTATAATTACTTTGCAAATGCAATTCCGTTAGTATCGTTGTGTTTGTGCGTGGAGTGTTTTCCAAACCTGGTGAAGCTTTAAATTTGTCAGAAAAATCGAAACAGTGTAGGTATGTAGTATAATATGTATATACTTTTCATATATCTTTTTTACTGTGAATGCGAACAATTAAAAGTATACTTTTTTCATGTTTCCTGCATGTCTTATTACAAGAGGTAGAATGTGAATGCATTTGTGAGATTTATAGGTTTTTTACGTGCAAATGTGCTTTCACCAAATGTACAACCACAAGAGTGTTCAAGTGGCATAAACAAAAGCCAACATATTCTAGTTGAAAGAAGCTCAATATGCGAGCTTACCTTGACAAGTTGTAAATAGCTGCCGGGGAAAATGAATTCATTACTTTTTTTTCATTTCACTGTCACTTTTAGATCATTCTGAGTGTACTACTGAACTAGTGCAACCCCAGATATAAAGCCTCCCTACCATTTGAAATGAAGTGTCAATTTTGTTCATGCAGGCTGGGAAAGTACAAGTGATATCATTAGCTTTCTCCTTAGTCAAAATTTGGAGGTCTCAACTTTTTCTATGACTTCAATTTTACATGCGCAAGATATTATTAATTACTAATTATATGTAGTCATTTACATTTAGGGCTTGTTTCCCAAATTTTATTGCTAAATATAATGAACTGTTTTACATAAGAGTTTTTAATGAAAAAGAAACCTAAGTTTGTTTGTTTATGTACCTACGTGGTTTTCATGGAGGCCCGTACATTATTGCATCGTTGCGAGCAACTCGCTGCATTAGCATCTTCGTTACTGTGCCAAAAGAGAAAAGAAAGAAGGGAAATGAATTGGCCATCCATTTTTACGATGCATCATTCAATTTATTTGTAAATGGAATAAATTACGTCTTAGTTTTTTCTATGCATGTATCGCAATGGAACATTCTGCATTTAAATCGGCCGTATTTACGTTATGTTGTGTGCTCCCAAAAAACACACACGAAACACAATATTGCTTCCTCCCTTAGTCTAGAAAAGGAATCATCTTTATTGCAAGATTTTATTACAGTCATGTGATTTATGAACGAAATTTTTGTAATTTCTTCCTTGAGATTAAATTGTGGCATATAAAGTCACATCAACGTTTAGAACAACGTTGTGTAGGTTACTATGCACAACAGATTTATCTCTGGTAAACATTGGAAAACATTGTTTGAACGATAGAAAGAGCCAGTAGACAGTTTGAGAGGTTACAGGAAACAGAGATTAATAAGGAACTACACGAAAATGGTAAAATGAAAGGAAATTTGACTCTAGAGAGCAGTTAAGGAATTGGGCTAAGTAATAGGAGGAAAATTTGGAGGTATGGGGAGGAATATAAACAAAGAGATTCTTCTACTGGCCAGTAAGTCAAGTTAGACAATCCAAGAAAAGGTGGATTGAGCGACTATAAAATTTTGCTTTTTTGGCAAGCGAACAAAGTGGGCATGCATGGGAGAGAGTAGCGAAAGCTTATCAAACAGGCTAGATTCGTAGATCCTTGGTATAGTGGGGAAAAGTGAGAAGGAGGAGATTGAGATTGTCTGGGCGCAGACGAAGGGAAATACTTTAGTCTGCTCTAAAAAAAAGAGGTTTCGTTTGAATAGGTCTAATAATTTTGCGCGTTTTATACTTTTTCACCAGATTGTGACGATAGATTTACACCACTCTTGTACATCAAGTCACACAGGAACGTCTGCTTCCGCCCCGTTGGCAGCGGGGATTTGTGCGTTGGCCTTGCAGGCAAATACCAACTTGACGTGGCGTGACATGCAGCATATCGTTGTGAGAACGGCACGGCCACAACATCTTATTGCCAACGATTGGGCAACGAACGGAGTGGGAAGAAATGGTAAAAACATAGTTATTTCTTAGGCTGTCACTTGGAGACAGCCCTTGAAGGTAGGCAGAACTAATTGATCATTTTGGCCTATATTTGGATTCTAGTGAGCCATTCGTTTGGGTATGGTCTGATGGATGCTGGTGCTATGGTAAAGTTGGCGAAGAAATGGAAACAGGTTCCAGCTCAACACAAGTGCGAAATTAAAGCACCATACACTGATAGGTATGTCCACCACTGTGTCTAATGTAATGTATTCCTGCAGCCCGTTTTGCTCTAACTCGTAGAGTGATATTTTTTTATGACTTCTCCATTGTGTAGAAATATTCCATCGAAAAGTAAAGTTACATTAGAGCTCAAGGTAACCAACTGTCCGAACGTGAACTTCCTCGAGCACGTACAGGTACGTACATATTTTAAGTCTGTCACTCTACTTAATTGAGAATTATATTTACTCAGTTGTAAATTTTGTTGATATATTGTTCTACCGCCATTAGGCCAAAGTGACATTAACCTCAGGGCGTCGTGGTGATCTCCAAATCTTTTTAATTTCTCCTGCTGGGACCAAGTCTCAACTTTTAGCACATCGTCGACACGACTTGAACAGAGCTGGCTTCACAGACTGGCCCTTTATGACAGTTCACAGTTGGGGAGAGAGTCCGGTAGGAAAGTGGACATTAGAAATTCATAATGAAGGACGCTATGCGGGTAAGCTTTTGGAAACTAATTAACTGACTTCTTTTGCGTATTCGTTCATTTTCACTTTTCATTATTCGGGATGCTCCGATAATGGTATGAAAAAAGGAGAAAAAACATTTGAACATGCACTTCCATCACCCGTGTGTGAACAAATGCACCCGCACACGTGTTGTCATCACGTCTGTTCTCTCCACGAAATGTGCATTGTAATTCTCACTCTTATCACTATTACCAACCAGAAAACGATCCCTAGAGAATTACCTACCGATAATGTCAATGTCCCTCATTTCTAAGGAGGGCGAATAGCTTCTAATTTTCTAATGGTCATTTTTTTCTCTGTCTCTTTTGCTTATCGCCTTTCTACCACTGCTATACGGGTATTTTTGGTTATCGCATTGGTGAATGGGCCTTTTTTATTACTTCTGCTGGTGATGGTTATGTTACCGGGGAAAAACAATTTTCTTGTCATCATCATGCCTTTTCTGATCTATAAATTGTCAACCATGCCATCTAATAGATACGAAGGGTAAGCTGGAAATATATAAACTTAAAGCCATAGTTATAAAAAAACGGAAATTGGGGAGCACGTTCTTACTTCTTTACTTCTAAGATGACCATGATGTCCCATTTCCCATTAAATTTGAGTTTTATGGTACTCTTTCTCGTTCCGACATGGTCATTGGTAGATAGGAACGGAAATAAAAATGTAAATGACAATTGTGTTGTATTTTTTTTCTCCTGTTGTGGTGGCGGTGGCATCATGGTTACATTCTGGTTGAAAATGAAACTAGGCCGAACAGTGTTGAAGAGGTGGTCATTGGTTTTCTACGGAACTCTTGAGGATGTTGACATCAATGCAAATTACACTGATACAGAAACCGGTAAAAATAAAGATGGGAAAGGGTCGCCTCCTCCGGTGTCAAGAGGAAATGGAGGAAATGGCTATTCAAGCTATGTTGTGTACACACCTAGGAACTCCTCTTCTATTGTTGAAATGTACGAGGGAAAGGGAGAATCCGGTGGAGCATCTGCCTCTATAAATGGTGGCAGTCGCAATAAAGGGGGCCGTCAAAAACTTAAGGGTAAAGCAATTTCCAAAAAACAAAAGGGTGCTACATCGGCAACCCCAACAGTGAAACCCCCATCATTCCAATATCCCATTCGTGTTCCAAACAACTGTAAAAATAAAGATGGGAAAGGGTCGCCTCCTCCGGTGTCAAGAGGAAATGGAGGAAATGGCTATTCAAGCTATGTTGTGTACACACCTAGGAACTCCTCGTCTATTGTTGAAATGTACGAGGGAAAGGGAGAATCTGCCTCTATAAATGGTGGCAGTCGCAATAAAGGGGGTCGTCAAAAACCTAAGGGTAAAGCAATTTCCAAAAAACAAAAGGGTGCTACATCGGCAACCCCAACAGTGAAACCCCCATCATTCCAATATCCCATTCGTGTTCCAAACAACTCTCCGTCAGAGAGCCACGTCTTTATTACCTCAGACGATGAAGAGTTTCGGCAATTCCTGCAAAGCAAGTTCGGATTGCGTATGAGCACCGATAAAAATTCAGGTAGAGGGGGAAATGTTACAAGCAGCTCTTCAACAAAGAGAACTTACGGTAATTGGACTGTCGCATCACCTATCGGTGTTAGTGGGGCCCTTGTGCCTATAGTGTTATCTGCAGAAGCTGCCGATCACACTGGCGTAACAGTACCACTCCGCTCCTCATCAACGTCCACCATGACAAGAGCTTCGTCTCCAGCTACATCTTCACAAGAACTGACGTCTCAACCATTTTTCACTCCGTCATCATCATCATCAGAGCTCACACAAAAGCCACCACTTGTAAACGATAGTGGTAATAACCACCCAAGAATATCTGTGGTCAACTCTTCCACCAGGCTAGGAAACCAAAACGCATCGTCGACAACTTCCTCTCACGGGGGCACAACTGAGAGGAGCTCTTCACTCTTCCCTCCTCCGAGTTCTGCATCTAATAAAACCATCTCCTCTACTTTTTCACCATCATCTTCACAGCCTACTGTACAATCAACTCCTGCCAATTCAAATCATTCTCAGACTGAGCAAGGTTTCTCATTTACCATATAACTCTTTTTGTACATGGTTTTCTCTTCTACTTGTTATTTTAAGTTCCCTAATATTATTTTCCTGTCTTCATAGATAAAGCTCTTTTCTTTAGCTTTATAATTATGGGTTCGCAGTAGTAACATTCCTACATTCACTCTGATTTTTAATATTGACGATATTCTTAGTTCTAAGTTGCAAAAACTGTACAACGCTTTTTATGTATGTTATGTAGTAACTTGTTTGCGCCGTGCCTGCACATTTATTATTTTTTTGCATCACAAATTGTTTCCGTTCCCATATTCATGTTTTATAGCTTACTGCAGAGTTTTATTTTGGTTTGACTATTAATGAAATGTCTATTATTGATGTTTATTAATTTGTATTTGATCTTTCCAGGAAAATTGCAAACATGGTCATTGATCGCACATGGTATCAGCTCGAACCCAAACGACCTGGCCGGCGGCAGCGACATTGGAGGAGGAGGAGGTTACACCGGAGA